>QEPC01009286.1:108992-137864 GCA_003113815.1 Sphenodon punctatus
GGGGGGTGTCCCCCCTTCCACCCGCGCAGCCTGGGAGGGGGAGGGGGAAGGAATTCATTTATTTCATTGAGTTCAATGGGGACACAGCGCCCCATTGAACTCAACGAAATAAATCTGGTACCGGTATACCGGATTTAATCCGGGAATCCGGTTTTTGCAGAACCGGTAACCGGTAAATCCGGTAGCCGGTAATGGGCCCAGGGTCCCACCTCTAGTGTTCAGTGTAGGGATAGGGGTAGAGATTTGAATTGTGTTTTTACACAATTTTAATTGTTTTTGTTATTTGTTTTAACATGTTGTTAGTCGCCTTGAGATGCTTTCAGCAGGAGGGGGCGGCATACAAATTGTATTATAAATAAAATAAAGTAAATAAATAAATAAATAAATAAATAAATCTCTTGTAAAAGCCATGGTAGGTGGATGGGTGTGCGTGCGTGCTCCTGATGAAAAGGCATGCACACCTACCTCCACCCACGCATAGAGTAACCAGCGAAAATGGCAGTTGCTCCAGGTGTGTATATGGGTGGAACTAGGTGGAGAGGGGGGGGTGCCCATACCCTCTGCCCATCATCGTACATGCACTGGCACTCACACCGACACCCCCCCCAATGCAACCTGTATAAAAAGAGTCTTAGTTATAACTTATATATATTGAGCAGCATTTAGAAAATAAACCTATATTTAAGCATTTATATCTACAATACATACATATATAAAATACACATTTTAAAATAAAAATACCTAGCTCTTGCATAATCACCATAGCAACCCTATGCTCACTGCAATGACACATCTATGGGTGAAAACAAATGAGATGGGGATGAGTCCAGTCCCCTGACCACCCTGGGGACAGCCACTGCAGCTGTCACTTCTCAGGTTGACAGGAAGGACAGTTCAAATAAGCAGACCCCAGCAGGGAATCTGGGCAGGGGTGGGGGCCTGCCATCACAAGTCCCTCCATGCCATGGGTCAGCTGTCCCATGCCATTCACATGAGACAGAACTTCCAGACCCCTGTTGCCCAGCAGGAGCTGCCACCAATTATCTGATTGGGCAGGGAGGGGAGGGGGCTTAGAGGAGCACCCTCACTCAGCTGGAAATCAGGTGATTGGGGGGACTGGAGGAGTGCCCCCACTCCATTGTTTGGTGGGCCATGTGCGGATGCTCCTCTCCCTCCCATTAGGTGTTTGGTTGGATCCTTTGGCCCCCACTATCAGCTGTTTGATGCATGCACCCAGTCTGTGTGTGTGTGCTCCTCCAGACCCCCCTTCTCAGCTGTTTGGTGGCCAGCATGAGCGTGCTTGTATGGGCCCAATCCCCAGACCTCACCGCGCAGCCAGGCTAGGTGAGACATCCACCCGCTCGGAGGTGGAAGTGGGTGAACATCTGGTGACCACTGAACTGACAAACAGGTGATTTGTGGGCTACTGTGGCCATTCGCTCATTTGTTTTCACCCTATGTTTGCCTGCCTCTCTGAAATGCAGTAACTTTGGAAAGCTTGTTCCAGAAAATTCCACACTTTTAGGCAATGCTGTAGGAATCAGTTGGCCAGGCGCAGTGACAGCCCCAGGGCACCAGGGACACTGCCCCTACTGGCCTCCATGCCCCCAAGTTTAAAAAATAGGTTCCTTCCATACTGCTAGTCCAGACTCCAGAAGAACTTCTAACTTCTAAGCTTCTTCACTGTCATTCCAAGCAGTTCAGAGCCCCGGTGCAGCTGTGTCAGCTGCTCCGGCGCTCCGAACTTCTGGGTTGATGATTGCGCATGCATGTTGCTTTGCTCTGCGCATGTGAAATCATCATTAGAATGCCAATGTCCTGGTCAGGAGGTCGGTAGGTGGGGCCACGGGGGAGGAGGGGATCTCTCACTCAGCAACAGGATGGACTGGAGAGCCTAGGAGACGGAGGCCTGGAAGGGGCAAAACTTCTCAGAACATGCGTTGGGTGGCTAGAGAGGGCCATCCAGCATGTGTTCAGAGAAATCAGCAATGGGTTGCCAGGATCACTGGGGGCACTGTTTCATTGAAGTCTACAGTGAGGAAACTGGCAGCGCAGTAATGTATATGGGCTATAGCCCTTGACGCCCTGGAGGGGGGGAGAAATGTGATTGTGTGTGTGAGACATTGTATGTGATTGGCCGGTGGAACAGCAAGGGGGGGGAGTGGAAAGTTCTTGTGTGACTGACTGTTAACTTTTAAATGTCTCTGAGCATGGGCTTTTGTGGTGTGAGAGGGTGGGGGCTGCCTGCTGCAGAGAGAGCATATAAAGGTGATTCCAGCAGGTGCCATTTTATCTCTCTTTCTGACTCTGAGTCAGTGAGTTTGCAGTTGGCATGGTCAGATCAGACTGAATCTTTTCCATTGATTCCAGGATCAATTAGATTAGATTTATTTTGATAATATTTTATAATAATCATCTTAAGGAAGTAAGTTAGTTAGGTAGTACTAGTGTGCCACTGCCAAGTGGGTCCATCATTATTCAAAAGGCAAGCCCAGCATCTTGTCCTCGAGTGGGGAGGAGATGTTGCCAAGCTCAGCCTGCCCTGTAGGCTCAGTCCTGCTGGTGGTAAGTACATTGGAGACCTGGCTGGGGCTTGGGCCTTTGCTTTTTGGAGGGGACCCGGGGGCTGGGGGACTTGTCTTGGAAGGAAGGGGGATGTTATAATAGTGATTATTATGGGATGATACATCACACATGGTAATTACATACAGATTGGTTCTGCCCTTTTAGTATATTTTTTGTATTTTAAGGATATTTTAAATTAATTTTTAAGTTGTGAGTTATAATATGTTTTAATTATGAATTTTAATATTTGCTTGTGTGTGTTGGGATGGTGTGGAGTGGGGTGAACTGGGGGAATAGGGGACTCAGGGAGTCTGGCTGGGCAATGGAGTATGGGAAGGGTTGCCATAGACGCAAATTGTAAGAGGGCACTTATGAGATATGCAGGTTGCAGTGCTGTATTGGAACCAATGTAGCCCTGCAACCTGTATATCTCATAAGTGCCTTCTAAAAATGTGCATCTATGGCAACTCTAAGTGGGGGGAGTGGGTGCACTGAAATGGGGGAGGGGAGCCGGGGGGACACAGGGAGTCTGGCTGGGCAATGGGACTGGGGGTGGACTGGAGGGCACCCAAAGGGGCCAAACTTAATAAAAAGGCCCTGTGGGCTTGGACAGGCATTTGGTGGTGTAGCTACTAGGGATGCTGGTCTGGAGGGGCCTGGGTTGCTTGCAATGGAGCCCTGAAAGGGGCCAAACTTTTAAAAAAGGGCCTCTGTGTGCTTGGACAGGCATTCACGCAGTGTACTTACTAGGAATGCTGGTCTGCATGGGCCTGGGTTGCTTGCAATGCTATGCAGCCACCAAAGGGGCCAAACTTTAAACGAAAAGGGTCTGTGTGCTTGGACAGGCATCTTGGTGGTGTAGCTACTAGTGATACTGGTCTGCAAGGGCCTAGGTTGCTTGCAATGCTATGCAGCTCCCAAAGGGGCCAAACGTTAAATGAAAAGGGCCTGTGTGATTGGACAGGCATCTTGTTGGTGTACTTACTAAGGATGCTGGTCTGCATGGGCCTGGGTTGCTTGCAATGCTATTCAGCCCCCAAAGCAGGCAAACTTTAAATGAAAAGAGCCTTTGTGCTTCGACAGGCATCTTGGTGGTGTAGCTACTAGGGATGCTGGTCTGCATGGACCTGGTTTCATTGCAATGGAGCCCCCAAAGGGGCCAAACTTTTAAAAAAAGGGCTTGCTGTATGCTTGGACAGGCATCTTGGTGGTGTAGCTACTAGGGATGCTGGTCTGGAGGGACCTGGTTTGCTTCTTTTTTCTATCCAGTTTGTCTGAGATCTGGCATGATTCCACACCTCGCCTCGCTCTCCTTGTGAACATAGGAGAAAGTAGGTAGGAGCATGGCAGAAGAGAAGGCTGCAGACAACAAGGAAACCCTTTCCCCCTGTTCCCCACTGAACCCATCTCTTCCCCCTTCCTCTTCTCATGCACCAAAACCAAACTCTTTCCCTCCTACTTCTCCTCTGTCCTGTCCTTCTCTTCCCTTTCATTCTCTTCTGATTCGGCTTGTCGCAGAACAGGAAACTAACTCAGTCCTCCCAAGTTCTCCAAGCCAGAAGGAAGGCTTGTCCCAAAGCCTACACCTTCAGAAGACTACAGGTGGCCAAGCATGCCATGAAAATTGAGCATTTGGGGGTTCAGGATAAAGGTAGGTGATGGCAATGTGATCTATTTTTTTTAACCTACTATGGTTAATTTGGACCCGGTGGGAAAGAGAGTGTGCAGGAACCCAGCAAGAGGGTTCTCTATTCCTCAGTGGCAGTGCTTCACACAACAGTGTTCCCAGCATTAGGTATTGTAATGTCCATCCAGTGTTAACCCTGGGAACTCCTTGCTGCTGGGTTATGCCCTGGCTCCGCCTACCATTGCCCTGGCTCGGCCTGCCATTGCCCTGGCTCCACCCCTAGGCTAGGCTCTGCCCCTATACCCACCGGTGGCTTTTCCTCCAGTGGTAGGTTGAACCTGTCTGCTGCCCCACCAGCCTCCAAACCCACCAGCCACCCCTGCAGTTGGCAAATTCTTATTGAATGTGATGAAAACTGGAAAATGCATAATGGCTTTCCTGGGTAATCAGTTGTGATAGGTGTAGTGATTCTATGCTGCTACTTCAGCCAGGAAGGAGGTAATGGTGATATGAGAACAGCTACTAGTTCATTTCTGACCAGATACAACAAAGTTAAAATACTACAGTCTGACTATGGGTATTTTCAGACGTGACGTTGACACGGTGAACCACGGTGAATACCCACCTGTGGTCACCGTGTCCCGTACGTCTGTTTGCGGCGCGCCAGATGTTGGCCACGGTCAATCGGCACATGGGGTTCGTTTGAACCACGCTTCCCGGGCTAGCCGGGGGAAGGTCCCGGGAAGCGTGGTCAAACGGACCCCGGGCCGTGGCCAAGGAAATGTAGCATCTGGCCGCGTGCCACGGCCCGGGATCCCCGGCGGGATCCCGGGCCGTGGCACGATCGGCCGGCCGCGGCGGCCGCATTGGCCCCACCGCCCGCCCGTCTCCTCGGAGGGCGGGCGGCGGGGTACATGGAGGGGGCGGGGTCGTGCAGCCACACGTTGCGCCGCGCGGCCCCGGCCCCATCCACTTTCCCCGCCGGGATCCCCCCGGCACGTCTGTTGTGCCGTTACGGGGTGACCCCGGCTGGGAACGAAGTCGGTGGTGCCAGTACGGGGCCAAAGGGCCCCGTATCGTCTGAAAGTACCCTATGTATCACATGATCATAGAGACACTGGCTAACAGAGGCTAGAGTATACATCTTTGGTTCTCCAAAAAAACCTTTGATGCTTATGTTGGTTGGTCATAGTGAGGAGCATGGGGAACAGCTGGCTGCCATGAGTGTTTCTTTCCCATCACAATGCCCATATAATCAATTTTCCCACTGCAGCTTGCTTCCTTGGCCTACAAAAGCAATTGAATGTGTGATCCCCCCACCCCAGTACCCTTCAAATCTAGATTTCAAAATACTTTCCAAAGGCATTGAGTGTCCTCCTCATTATCTTACAGGTGGGAGGAAGTGGGCCCCAGAGAGATGAAAGGAATTGTCCTAGGTCACACAACAGACTTGGAGCAGAGCTATGAACACTAGCCTGTATCCCCTGATTCCTGGTTCATAGCACTAGTCACTGGACCATGCTGTCTCTCTTTAAGACTATTTTATCTTTTACCAAAATACTTTCAGAGCAATACTTCATACTGGATTGCATATAATCCCCCCCACCCCCGCTTTCAGGAACTTAATTGAAAAGAAGAGAAAATGGCTTTTAAAATGTAATTTGTGTAAGTATATCAGTTCTACTGCAGTCTTGTCAGTTTCAAATGCCACAGGCAGATCTGGAGAGAATTCTTTTTGAGGCAGGCTTAGGCTATGGATTCTGGTTATGGATATCAATGTTCCCACTCTGGTTCTGAGGTTGATTCAATTTGCCTGTCAGGGGTACAGCTGCTGTGGCAACTCCCACTACAGGAGCCTACAAGTCACTGAAATATATAGTTGCCCAGCCATTAAATCAGTAATATAGTGGCAAAGTGCTTTGTAGGTGGGAGAAGAGTCACAGGGTGATTTCAGATGTCACAACATGGGTAACATTTAGACATAATGAAAGCATGGTAGTCAGCAACTTCCCATGCACTTATGTGGGATGGGGGAGGGAAGCGGGAGCTTACTGATCCTGGCGAATCAATGCCAGGGGATGGAGGCAAGCGACACATCAAGGGATCCATCGCTGTTCCTGCTGTCACTGCCTGGTGATACCCAGGGGCAGGGGCAGCAGCTGAAGTGGAATCGGGGCATAGAACAGGTGCTTCCCCTGGGCCTGTCTCCCTGCCACTGCTTCAGCTGATGCCCCTGGCTCTGGGGAGCTCCAGACAGTGGTGGCAGGAGCAGTGACAGGTTTCCTTGTGATTGTCCTGACTCAACTGCCTGGTGTTTCCAAGGGTTTAGTTGCGATCTTACAATGGCTATGTGCAGCCCCCTTGCCTGCACAGTGGGTCCATGATGGACTTTGTGGCTCTTGTGCAGGGGTAATGTGTACTGGCAGTGTCGCCACTATGTACTACCCAGTCAGCGGCAGTGTTCAGACATTTATTTATTTATATTGTAACTTATATTCCACCCCTCCTGCTGAAGCAGCTCGGGGTGACTAACAATTAAAAAGAATAATATAAAAATATAAATACATATAAAACACCATAATAAGGGAAGGTCAAAGAATAGAAACAAAATACACAACACCCCACCCACCCGCACCCTCAGCCCCCCACCCTTCATTCATCTTCCTCACCAAAAGCCTAGCGGAACAGCCAGGTCTTGCATTGACGTTGAAAAGAGGAGAGGTCTGAGGTCACACGTGCCTCTGCTGGGAGGGAGTTCCAAAGTCTAGTTTTGGCCACAGAAAACACTCTCTCCACAGTGGCCCCTCAGGATACCCGGGGGACCTCAAGAAGGACAGTCCCAGCCAACCGCAGAGGTAAGAGGCGGACTCGCAGGTAGGTAGGGCCTAAGCCATATAGGGCTTTATAAGTAAGTACCAACCCCTTGAATCGGGCCCAGAAAACAATAGGCTGCCAGTGCAGAGAACGGAGCACTGGTGTAATGTGCTCCTGGCAGCCCATCCCCGTAAGGAGGTGGACCACCACATTCTGCACCAGCTGCAGCCTCCGAACCATCACCATGGGTAGCCCTACAGAGAGTGTGTTACAATAGTCAAATCTAGAGGTAATGAAAGCATGGATTATGGTGGCCAGGTCAGAGTCCAAGATGTATAGATGAAGCCGCCGCACCAGATGTAACTGACGAAAAGCGCTCCTTGCCACAGCCCCCACATGGACATCCAGGCAGAGCTGAGAATCAAGGAGCACTCTCAGACTTCGAACCTGAGGGACCAGCAGGGGGTACACCCTATCAATGACAGGGGATGCCACTCCAGCCACCTTACCCACCAGCATCACCTCTGCCTTGTTGGAATTCAGCTTCAGTCGGCTCATCCTCCTCCAGCCCCCCACAGCCGACAAACACTGATTAAGCACCAAGACTGCTGGGTCTGGGTCGGATGAAAAAGAGAGGTAAAGCTGGGTGTCGTCAGCACACTGATGACACCAAATGCCAAACCTTCTCATGACCTCACTCAGTGGCTGCATATACATGTTGAACAGGAGAGGGGACAGAATGGAACCTTGTGGAACTCAATACAAGAGACCCTGGGGAGATGATGAACAATCCCAGAGCACCACCCACTGAGATCTCCTGGCCAGGAATGAGCGAAACCATTAAAGAATAATCCCGCCCACTCCAGCTTGGTCCCGCAAGGGAGTCATGACAATAACCACTCACTTGTGGGTCCTTACTGTTACATCTAAAAACACCTATATGCTTTAAGAAACTCCCTCTTTAATGTTTAGGCTGTTTTTACATGGCGCCTCCCCCGCCCCCTGTCACTCGGTGTTCAGGCGGGTGTGCAGTGGGGGCAGTCCGTGTACATGGCCGGTGGTAGGTGGGGGGATGGGTATGCACCTGTGTAAACACCACAGGTGATGGGTGTTTGTGCATGTGCGCTCCTGGCGCACACCCACTGAACACCTGCCTCCACCCACGGAACCCTCCGGTAAAATGGAGGCTCCGTGGGTGTTGGTGGGTGGAGATGGGTGTCGGTGTGTGTCCATATAAATGGACACACACACACACCTCCACCCACTGCACCAAAACACCATCCACCCACCTACCCACGCACCCCTGTCCGTGTATTAACGGCCTATGTGTCCTTTGTGAGAGCTTGATTTCAAAGGACAGTTCAGCTAGTCTGACAAATCCAGCAGTGGAGGAAGTGGTGCATCCCAACTGCCTCAGGCAGTTGCATCATTCTAACCCATCTGGACAGATGCTAAGAACAAAGGTGAGGACAGACCAAGTTTCTTTGGGTGTTCTGTTCTCCACGCTGGTGAAGTGGCTTCTTGGGCTAATTGAAGGAACGTCTGAGCATGGGCTGCTGGGAAGAGGCCGGTCCGGATGTAATGCCTTGGGGCTGCTGTAGCTGTATTTATTCTGCAGCCAAGCAGGGGGTTGGGCTAGGTGACTCTCGAGGTACCATCCAACTTTAAGATTCTATGATGCTCAGAAAAAGATGTTCACATTTTTTAAAAGGCTCCCCCTCTGTCCTCCCTTTTCACTCCACCAGAGGGATGGGTAGGAAATCCTGAACAATCAGGAAGTACTCAGTTGTTGGTTTTTTCTTTTAAACAATTAACAGTCTCTCACTTCCATGGTTCTAGCATTGATACAGAGTTAAATTGATGAAACTATAGTAATATAGTTATTAAGCAGTGGGCAAATTATAGAGCATTTAAGGGAAGGGTCTGATTTGCCTCAATACATGCTCTTAATGTTCCTAACTAAATTACAACATGTCTGCAATTTTAATTTAAACAAGATTTATACTACCCTGCAAGTTTGCTTCTCGTAGGATCATGCAATCTCCTTCCCCTGCATGCAGTGTCTGTTGATGCAATTATGTTTTATGCAGGCTGATGTCACAGCAGGAAGTGCAGAAAGTGGGGAAGTGAAGTCTGTCAAATTGTACATTTATACCTGGAGCCTAGCTGTAAATGTTAATGATGCTAAGGACAATGACAGTTCTGATGGAGATGATTTTTGTAACTGTAGTTTCAGGAGGTGAATATATAGGGACAGGATTGGGGGAAAGGATAAAGAAATTGTTGAATGGGATCAGGGACAAAATAGCTTTAGAGTTACAGCTAAGATGGTAGGTTATAAACTGGAAAGAGATGGATTTTAAGGTATAAAAGGCCATTGACTTGAGGTGGCATTCATCTGAAGATACTACAGGAGTTAAAATTGGAATCAGTTTCATTGTTATTTAAATTGCCTCTGATCTCAGGCAGAATAGCAGGGGATTGGAAGAAAGCTTCTACTAAGAAAGTTAGCAGCTGTTAAACTAGCAAGAACAGGACCACTTAGGTTGACTCCCATGGCAGGCTAGACAGTGGAATCAATCAGAAGGAACAGAACGGTGAGTTGGTTTTTTTTATAATTAGGAGTAGTTGGATGCAACAAAAGCCATGGACAAGGCTCTGATTAGCAACTGCTGGGCAATTAATATCATTTTATCGCTTCAGTGGGAGCACAGTTATCAGAATTTGACCCATTGTTTGCAACCATTTATTTGAATTCTAGCTTGGGACTTGTTCGCACAATGCTGCTCCTGGGACACATATCACCATCATGCTGCCCCAATAGCATTGTGTCCACAGACTGCTGCCATTGTGTGATACACGTAGCTCTTACTCACAACCACTGAGCAGCAAGTGGTGTGGTGGTAACTTGCCATGCTGTATTCACTAGACACCATGCCCCTAGCAGGTGTGCCCACAAATGACTGTGCTACAGAAGCCTTGAGGAGAACATTAAAGTAGCTACCTGTAGCATAAGCACAGAGTGGATGAGACCTCGAATGTCCAGTTTGACCATGTTCATAAGCCTTGATCTATTTTCACAGATGGGCTTGTTTGCTTAGTGCTAATGCATAGAGAAGGCATATTCTCTGTACAATTACCCATAGGGATAGTCATCATTCACTATTTGTTGTTTGTCCTAGTCAGTCTCTTGTTATAACAATGCCTGACTGTGTAGAATGTCACGTATCCAAAGGTTCCAACGTGTTCAATCCACTTCATCTAGCGATGGGGAACCATGCAGCCAGGGACTAGATTTTATCTGGGTCCTTCCCAGTGTGTGGATCTGGCTCCTTGGATCCAGTTCCTACCCCTAAGAACTGAAAAACTGAGTTTAAGGAAGCAGAAATGAGGAGAGAGATCAATGGCACTAATCCTGCCCCACCACACTGTGGCTCTGTGAGTTATACTTGCTCAGTGCCTTTGGAAGCCTAGCCAGCAATACATGCTACTTATTGAAGAGCAGCAACCCCCCACCCCCCTAAGTGGAAGGTGGCAGCCCTGAGGCAGTGCACAAGAACACTACATGGATGTAGATCCCTACCCACCTGTAGGAACAAAGGAATAAATATACTGTATATTGAAACCATATAGTATGCATGTTAGCTTTGCCAACTAATGGTCAGTGAAATATGTGATGAACTGTCCCTTTAAAAGGCTTGATTTTTCTGTGTCATGCTCGGCCTAGACCAATTTCATGTTTCTGCTTCTGGTTGTTTTCCCTAGAGCAATAAAAGAACTTTCCCGAGATGGCTGTGCTATAACTAGTGCCTCCATTTCCAGCCCCTTCTTCTCTCCCTAGACAATAAAATACCCCAGGTGGAGGGAATAGGAGGTGAAATGGCCACTAAAGTCACAGGCTACTGAGCTCAGGGCTGTTCTATCTTATATCCCTCTACACCCGGTGTGCGTGTGTGTATGTGTGTGTGTATGTCTCAGCAGCTGAGAAGGACTGAGCACAGAGAGATGGGGCCACACTCTTGACGCTGGGTGCTAGAGATGGGTTGGCATGAATTTCTAAAGCAATGGGGTGTGTGTGTGTGCGTGGCAGAAGGGAGGCGGGCACATGGGCTACCATGTCTTGGGCAGCCTTACCCCATTTTGGGTAAGGCAACGTGTCCTCAGGCTTTTTCCAAGGACCCATTGTGTAGCAGCCAGCTGCTTGCCTCGCCACGTGGTGGGTGGAACATCTGGTGACCACTGGCCACATGATGCACTGTGTTGCATGGTTAAGGCTGCCCAAGACTTCTCATGTGGCTGCACCCTTTGAAGTAAAAAGTGAAGGAGGCTATGTACTCCTCATTTTTCTGGAGTACATACTTCTCTTCTTACTCCTGAATAACCTCAGTTTAGAGCTCTTGATGTGTGAATGATTCAGGAATAAAAGTGATTTAAGTCTTAACTACTTTGAAGTATCTGTTTGTCAGAAGGAGTATCCTGTGAATAAGAACCTCTGGATTAGGCCTGTGCCAGTTGCTCATTACCAAACCTGTGCAGCATGTACTGACTTAATTTTTCCATTTCATCCTTTCCCCTTCCATCACATCTTTACAAGCTTTGGGGCCTGATCCACAACCCACAGCAATTAATGGAAAAACTCCCACTGATTCCAGATGTTTTGGAACCAATTACTTGCTGAGTTTGCAGTGCTTTTCTGTGCTGAAGCAGGGGCAGCCTATGTTATATTACTCTTGCTCTCATTTGATTCTGGGTAGGAAGGAAGACAAGCCTGTTTTCCCTTGCGGTTACTAGTGACGAGGAAAGGAGAAGGCAGTGAGACTGACCCACTGAACTCTGAAGTACAGCTGTGAGGCGCTGGAGAGGAGGAAGCGGCCTTTCAAAGTGACAGGGAGCCAGACTAGTCACTGCCGGCATAGAGTTCTGCTGTCACTTTGAACATCTGGGATGCTGGTTCCTCACCTCCAGTGCCTCACAGCTGTATTGTTGGCTACGTTTCCAAAGTCACAGAGCAAGTACGACTCACAGAGCCACAGTGTGTGTGTGTGGGTGTGTGTGTGTGTCAGGTTTCTGGTCCTTTAAGCTTGGAGCTGGAGCTTTCCAGCTGCTGTTCATTGTGGCTTGCCTCACCCAGCAGGGTCAAGGGGCGCTGCTACTCAAGCAGGTACAGAACAGAAGCTGGAGGGATGGAAGGGCATTTCTTGAGAGCATCATATTTAACCCTGCAAAAGTCCACAATATGGGGATGAATAATGAAAGCCTCTGGAGGAAGGGAGCTTAAAGCAGCCTTTCTCTATGTTGTGAGCCTTCTCGGGGATTGAGAGGACACAGGGATTTGCTACAATTCCCCATATTCTGCGGGAGGGGGTGACCTTTCAAAGTGTCAGGGAACCAGGCTGGCCGCTGCCGCCGGGTTGGCTCCCTGTCACTTTGAAAGGCTGTGCACTCCTTCTCCTCTACAGTCAGTCACAGCTGTGAGGCACTGGAGAGGGGGAAGCGACTTTTATTTATTCGTATTAGTATTTTTATACCACTCCCCTCCTAACCAATGGCAGCTCAGGGTGGTGAACAACAATATAAAAATATGAAATACAAAATATAAAATATAAAACAATATATTACAAAATCTCTGTTAAAACCACAACAACAAAGGCCCAAGGAAATAAATAAAGAACCCCCTACCCCCAAAGAAAAAGACACCTCCCCCCACTACCCATCCCCCTCACCAAATGCCTGACGAAAGAGTCAGGTCTTACACTGTCTATGGAAGGAGGGAAGATCTGGGGAGGGGCGAATCTCTGCCAGGAGGGAGATCGATAGCTGTGGTGTGGCCACCGAGAGCAACCCCCTGAAGGTCACCACCCAGGAAACCCGGGCGACATCCAGGAAGGCACCCCTGCTGACCGCAGGGACTGCTCTAGAACACGGGGGACAAGGCGGTCCCGCAGGTAAGAGGGGCCCAAGCCGCACAGGGCTTTCAAGGTAATAACCTGCCTGTTAGTGTCACTATTCTTGGGAAGACTGCCCCCACCCCCTTATTCTATTATTTTTATTCTTAAAGTGGTTTTTTGTTTTTTTTTAGTTCATTTTTGATGGGGTTATGGGCAGTTTTGCAGGTTTTGATATAGCACAGGGGCGGAGAACCTTTTCCCTCCTGGGGGCCACTTTGAAAATCAGAGCAAGCTCTGAGGGCCACACAGACGTTGGTAGCAAGGGTGGTTAAGAGGTCCACTGAAGAAAAGGAGGGTCCAGATCATGGATTTGTGCGATGGATCTGTCTCCTGTTCTTTATGTGCATGCCCTCCTCTCTGGTCTCTTACCCTGAGCGTAGTTTTTTATTGGTTGGAGGTAGTAATTGGATTCAAGGGCCAGATCCAGCAACTAGAAAGGGGTCACATAAAAACTTGCCATGGGCTGCATTTGACCCCAGGGCCTGAGGTTCCCCACCCCTGATATAAGCAGATGTAGGCCACATCGGAGCACCCTCAGGCAAATCTGCAGGGAGGAAGCTCTGACTTACGCCCATTTCATAATGGTAAAGCTCCATTGGATTAATGCTGCGGCACTATCTTACACCAGCAGAGAATCTGGCCACTGAGCACAGGGGGTGAAAACAGATGGGGCTGGAGCCGGCTCTAGAACAGGGTCACTTTGTGGACCGTTCCCTGAGTTGAGCGTGTCACTCCAACAAACAGGCTGGCGCTGTGTTCCATCCCCCTTCCCCAGCACTGAGATGCGGTCACTCCCCAGACCGCTACTCTGGGACTCTATGGTATCAGAGGACCTGAATGCACACAGAGGCTGCGGCACCCTAATAGACGGGGGAGGTCACATGGGCACTCCGTGGCTCACTACAACAGATATGAGGTGGCCATGGGGAAGCGCGATACCCTAGGTATGTGCAGGTTGACCTGCATGATGTCATTGGCCTTCCCCAGGATGACACTGTGAGTAGCAGCTCTGTGGCAGGTGAGTAGCGAACATCTGGTGGACATCTAATAGATGAATCTGTGGCCCAGGAGCTGCTGTTGGCTATTCTGGGCTACCGTCTCATTTGTTAATACCAGGGTAATTACCATGAAAATCACTTAAGGGGAAATTATCTCAATGAAAGCATGGCTGCAAACTTCAACAATTTAATTACAAGTCTCAAGAGAGTTGATATTTTTCTTAAAGAAACACCCACCAGAGTCATGTGATTATGCAAGAGTCTCAGCTTCCTTCCTTCCTGTTCATTTTTGACGGTAGGAAAAAGCTGAAAATGGGAACCCTAGAGGCTCAAATGTTAGATGACAAAGGCGAAACATTTCACGATTTGGGGGAAATGTGACTTATGATTTTTTAATGCTGAAGTTGGCAAAACAGTATTATGACAAAACTAGGGTTGCCATACCTCCTCTTTAATCCAGGATGCCGTGAAAAACACATGGTGCAGGGCTGTATTGGTTCCATTTTCTCTTAAATCAATGCGGCCCTGCATTGGAACCATGACTGCACCACGTCTTGTTCAGAAGTGTCTTGGATTACAGGGGAGGTATGGCAACCCTGCACAAAACAGTATCAGAGGAGAATCAGAGCCAAGATCATTTCAATGTGAATGAATGCTTAGGCAATGCGTATTATGAAGAATCCCACAAGGCTTTATGCTGAGACTTCTTCCCTTTCATTTTCAGAGAAGTGATTTGGACATGGGACTCAGCTACTGCTTCAAAAGATACAAATGGCACGAAGACAGGAAAGGTTGATGAATCTAAGGAGGATACCAGAGATGTGCAAGAGAATTTAAACAGCCCAGGGCAATGTGTAAAAGACTGGCATGTTGGAATGCAGTGTCAGGAACTGTAAAGTCAGACAGATAGAAAGAACCAATGAAAAGGCAGATAATTTTTGAATGTCTCTTAAATCAAGGAAATATGGGAGAAAAGGGACCCAAGGGCAAGATTAAAAACCAGAAATGAAGGGATCAGAGCCAGGTTGTTACACAAGTGTAAATCTAGAGATACACTACCAACATTAAGAATGTTACTCCAGAAATATATCAGTGTAAATAAGATCCAATGCTGGCCTTCAGCAATACTGAAAAAGAACTGATAGAGTCTTAAGATGCAGAAACGTAGGGCTTAATTGCCAATCAAGATAACTGCTTCCCCTTAAAAGGCAACTTTTGAGTAATCCTGCAAGGCGCTCTCAGTGTTGCTGCTACTGATTTCAGTGGAGCTGCAGGATCTCACTCAGTGGGCTGTCAACAGGATCAGAGACCTTCAGACTAGGGCAAGTAATGGAGCAGCAGTCTGCACAAGAGCCAGGGGCTGCTTCTTCACTGGATCAGTTTCTCACCAGAGGGAAGTCAACTTAACCTTCCTGCCTTAGTCTCCATCTGTTAGAATCCTGGCACTACTGCTGACCTGACCAGTCTGTAGAGAAGATTGGTTAGATTCAGGGCTTAATCTGTGTCAGGGCACAGGCCTAGCACCTTTTTCAAACCATGGCACTGCTGCTACTCTGCTAGACCCCACCCATAGCTGGACCCAGAAGCACCAGCTTCATCCCAAGTCTCTCCCCAAGAGGGCTAGTAGTACTGGTCAGCAGTGCCAAAGAGCACCCACCCATCCCCACCTCCCAATCAAACTTAATCCAGCCTGTTGAATGGCTATCGAAGTAGGGATAGGAAATGGTGCTGGTGGAATAACGGGGCCTGGAAGGGCAGCTCCGCCTACCTCTCAAGATCCCTCCATGTTTCTGAGGCCAAGGGGTGACATTTATGGGGAAGGTTTGAGCCTTGGCACCACTTTTTAATTTTTTTTCTTTTGCAAATTAAGCACTGGTTGGCATGTGCAAACAAACAAATATGCCACCAAATGTCTTGCAAGCAAGCCATGCGTGAATTGCACATGCATCCATACGGATCAGACTATGACCTGCACACAAGCTGTGCGCATATCACATGCAAGCTGTGCACGCATGCATAGGACATGCATGCAGGGTTTGGGATCAAGACCACTGAAATTATTCATACATTTTGGAAATCAGAACGAGAAGAGCTACCAGGCTTAATTCAGAGTTAATTTTTAACACACCTGTTTTTCTGACTCTGTAACTGCTTTTGGGGCTCATTCAATCATCTCCTAAAAAACATACTCCTGCTATTTCATTTCTGGGAAGGGAGGCAGGGAGGAGTGTGGGGAAAGAGAAGTAATGCATCCCCCAAAGGGTCCGCATGCCATGGGATTGGGTACAGCTGAAATGGATATCTACAAAACCAGGTATATCCACTGAAATTGTGGTACCTGAGCCATCTCGCATAGATAGGGCAATAAACAGTATTGTACCCATTTAGATCCTGACGAGTTACCCAAATTACTGGGTTATCATTTTTTCATTACCGAGTTACTGGTTTTCTATTTTTCACCATTTGCTAAGTCATCAATTTACCATTTTTACATCCATTTCCATTCACCCATTGGTTGTTGAATGGCTACTCTTCTTGTGTGTATGTGCACGATGATGAAATGCGAAAATTTGGCAAGATGCTAAAACGGTAACACGGTAAGTCAGAATGAGCCAGTAAAATAGAAACCCAGGAACTTAGAAACAGAAATATCCCCTATTTTTGGTAGTCAGGTACGCATTTTAGTATGTGGATACTGATTGGGTAACCAACAGGCTCCCTGAAATTGTGGATATTGCCCACGGGCTCTGTGTTATTTCAGCTCTAGGGGTAGCCTTCTGAGTCTCCCATTGCCCCCTTTGTTTATGATCCTCACTTGCTTAGCCACCTACAATCTAGATAATAGGCTCTCAGGTTCATCTTTGTGAGACTCGTGCACATTTTTGCTCATTGGGAAAGTAAATTAATTAATTCAATATTAATGAGTGAAATGCTGACTCTTGCCCCATTCCCATCCCACTTGGTTCAGCAGGGGGTTTGCTCAAAAAGCAGTGGCAGGCTTGCATCCGTCAACATTCTAATCTGACACTGTTTGTAGGATGAGGCTTTTAAAAGCTCTTAGGGCTGGCCTACCTCAGCCCCCAGCTACCTCACTGGGAGTTTTATCATAGGTTTGGCTGGGAACAGAGATTTTGAAAATCCCACTGACAGTAATGCAAATTTATGATCACACCTCTTATTAAGTCAATTTTACATATGCTTTATAAAGGGTTGATCAATGAGTAATAGATAGCCTAATTACAGATGTAGGAAGTATGTGTTCTAGATGGCTATAAAACCTCACTGGAAGGTGTTATCCATGGTTACATGAAACTTATTGATCCAGTGAACTTGACTAGGGATGTGCAGAAGGAACTAGTTGTGTTCATTCTACTTATGTATTAGTTTTTGTTTTGACTTTGTTTTCATTTTTACATTTGTTTTCCATGCTTTTCAATAGGAATCACTTGCATATCTTACATTTGTTTAAATAGTGATTTTAATTTGGTTCTGACACTTTCCCATCCCCAAATGGTGGCTGTAACTGTTAAGTAGGGTGACCAGGTGAGCTGAGCAGTCTGTGAGGGGCTTCTGATCTGCTACCTCGCTGAGCTGCTTGGCTCCATGTAACTAAATGAGGCACATTCATTTAGTTAGGAAGTCAAACAAAAACAGAACGCACACCTCTAAACTCTACAAAAATTGACAAATCACTTATTAAAGCATCTCCTTATCATGCATTTATCCTTTATTTGCTGTTTATAAATGGAACCTTAGATATATCCAGATTAATTACCATGTAGTAACAGTATGTAAAGTCATGTGCATTTAAAAAAAAACTCTTTAAGAATGAGTTGGAACATCTGTTTTAGGTAAAAGAAGCTGGGCAGTTTTTACCATGACTGAAATTTTTAAAATTATTTTGATTAAAACTAAAGGTACAGATCATTCTCCAATCATGGAAATGGGCAGGGAGTGTTTTCACCACTGGGCCCAACAGAAGGTATTCAGAGGCTGAAAAGTGGTGGAAGCTAGGCAGGTGAGCAGGACAGGGGACATATGGTTCATTCCTTTTGTTGTTCAGTAGAACTTAATCATGAAAGATAACACAGCTTAGGACTTTGCTGTCTCTCCTGTGCAGCCCTTTTGGTGGATACAATGCTTTGCTAGGAATTGCCATGGATGCAGGAGAGAATCCCTCGTGGCATGCGTTCGATGGAGCTGGAGTTCCATCATCACTGCAGTGTTATAGTGCTTCTGTACAAAAATCGCCTTGTAACTAAACGGGCTGCTGGAGAGCATATTCTGGAGCAAGTTAATAATTACAATTATTTGGGGCTTACCTTCCAATCTAATGGATCCTGAAGTTGGCACAAAAGGCAGATTGGCACTAAGGCCTTGAGCTCATTGATGGGAATTATGAGATTTTACAATTCTTCTAGGAGCAGCAAGGCCCTGCAGGTCTACAAAATATTCAGGGCAAAATTGCTGGCTCAAGTTCTTTATGCTGCAGAAGTTATATTTCCCCCAATTTTCAGATAAGGACAAAAAGGTGCATATTCAATTTTTGAGGGCTTTACTCAAAGTACCTGTTTCAACGCCTCTTTGCCTCTTACGTACAGAAACAAGTTTAACATCTGTTGAAACACAGGCCTCCATAAGGGCGATCGCATACTGGGAAAAGATCTCTAATTTGGCGTGTGACAGGATCCCATTTAAGTGCTGTTGTGAACAAATGGCACATCGCAGTTGTGTTAGCTACAGATGGTGGAAGGGGATCCGGAAGATTCTTTTAAATTCTGGTCTTTTGCAAGATACCCCATCATATGATATTCTAGTTAAATCTCCCTCTTTGCTCTCAATAAAAAGGAGGCTGATAGATATAGCAAATCAGCAAGAAATGGCATCTGGATTTTTGAATAAAGTGGCAACCTGGTACAAGCTGGTAAAATTTTCTATTGGAACTGAATGGTACCTAGGGTCTATAACAGACAGTTGTTTGAGGAGAACTATAACTAGACTGAAATTTCATCAGATAGAATCCGCAATGACCATTGGAAGAAGAACCAAAATTCCTTATAGCAGTAGAATTTGTCTATGTCAGTCCAATTGTAGTGAGACCTTGGAACATATTATGCTGTCTTGTCCTCTCTATTCCGATTGAGAGATATCTGGTTAACATCTGTGTTGGAGTCATATATTTGCCAAACTGAGACTGAATTTATGATCAAACTTTTGACCCCTGTTGATGTGAACTGTATTAAAATGATTGTGGGTTATTGCAAATTGGTGAAGCGTAGGAGGAAATTGTTCTCCTCTGAGTTGTTTGATGGTTCCCTAGCCTTAGTCTCTACTTAAATAGATCATTGGATATTATCATGTTCGATTAGATTTATCTGCCCTAAAGTTAGAGGATATTGGTGTTCCTTTTACTGCCTAGATCCTTATGGTCACAGGACTGGAGGGTTGGTGGAGGGTGGGTCTGGCCTCCATCCCTCCTCCTTTTCCCCCACTTTTTAGATGTCTGTTCTGGAATTTTAATCATATATTTCTGATGGTCTAATTACGATTATAAGATATAGGAAGATAGATTGGATATTGTTATCCTCATTCTCCAAGTATGTTAATTAACTCAGTCCCATTATGACCCTGTTCTCAGGACAAGTAGAACTCTTCTTGATGTACCTTCTGGTATTATTTTAAGATGTTGTAAATAGATTTTTGTTTCAGTTGTGTTGCTTATTATGCGGATCGCCTTTTATTTTATGTTTATATTGTAATTGTGATGGCCTAGTGCTATAAACAATAAACTAAACTACTACTACCATAAGGCAGGGGCACCCCAAGACAGACACAGTTTTAGTGAATATACTTGGGAAGTTGTCCATCGTTTTTGGTGATACAAGTGATGCTCATCTGTTCATTCCAGAGCTTAGCGGATTAAACAAAAGCATGAGGAAATGAAGTTGTGTAGCAACATTCTTTTCTCCTCCATCACTAGGAGGAGGCAGGTGCTTCTTTTAAAGGTTGCTCTGGTTCTGCCACACTCTTCCTGTATAACTTTGAGCAAGTCTCTTAGATTGATGGGCCTAATTTCCTCATTTTGATAATGGGGGATAATAAAATTTCTTCTCTCTAACTTGTATTTTTTTAAACCGTTAGCTCTTTGGGCTGTCAGTATGTTTATATACATCACCCAATGCAAGAGGGTTCCAATCTCTTGCTGCTAGCACTAATAAATCATAATACTAACAGAAATCTGTTGAAATCGTTAGTGTTTCCCCAGGTTTGTACCAGTATAGGCCGTTTTTACACAGATGCTGCCCCCCCTCGCACTTGGTATTCCGGCGGGTGTTGGGGGGGGCGTCCATGTAAATGGCCAGCAGCGAGTGGGTGGGGTGTGTGCTCCGGGTGTGTGCCTGTGGAAACACCCTGGGTGGTGGGTGTTTGTGTTTGTGCGCTCTCGACACCCACCCACTTACACCCATCACTCACCCATCTCCACCCACGGGGCCTTCTGAAAAAATGGAGGAGGCCCTGTAACTGGAGATGGGTGGAGGTGGGTGTCAGTGTAAATGGCCACACACCCACCTCCACCCACTGTGGCCAAACACCCATCCCCCCTCCATAGCTGACAGCAGAATTTAGCTCATTTCTTCTAAGATCTGGTTATCTCAACATCAAAACTATATTAGAATACTGTGTTTGTGTGAATGTATAGGGAGATAACTATAACAGCAATAGTACTTAATGCACAGCACAGTTTTAATGTAGGTATTATTATAGCTCAGGTTCTAAAATACCCTTCTACTTTATTATATGTTTTTGATATAAACTATAACAGAAACACAGAAAGTCAGTAATTTGAGATACCATTGCACAGCCACTGTCGTAAATTTGCCAAGAGGGAGATAATAAATCATACTTTTCCATTTGACTGATATTCTGTTTCTCCTATGTGATTTCAATGGCAACATTCTATCTTGTGAGCTAGCATTATACACAGTTTCTTTTATTAAAGAATAGGGACATTATAGAAAATTCTTTTGTATTATGATTTCCTAGCAGTATGTGAAATTACAGAACCTATAAGGAAAAGGCTTCGTTTGTTCAAGCTGTAATGTAAAAGCACTCCTGCGTGCACTTTAAAGAAAAAGAATGTTAATATTAAAATTGGGGGCCTGTGGTGACCTTGTTAGCAATCCGTTTCTTGTAATTTACAAACAGGTATCTGAGAATTACTGCTGACTTGGATCACTGACCAGCAGGCTGCCAAGAGGTTTTAATAATGTTTGCTCTTGCTATTATTAGCCTGCCTTGATTTGAGTGCTTTCCAAGGCTCACCGTGAAACTGAGACTGAGCATTGATGCTGTTAAAAAAGAAGAAAAAACTCTAACTGGAAATAGCGGATTAATGAAACTTTCCCCATTTAAGGTGTCATATTTCTGTTCTCTGATACTGTTTAAAAAAACAACACCCGCTTCCGAAAGCTGCAACGGGACAAGTTACTTGGAAAAGGTTAAGTTTCGAGCGAAATAAGGTTGCTTTTAAAATTAAACATGCTGCTCCAATTCTCCTCATTCAACCACACTGCACGTCTCCATCACATTGTCTGCATGTGAAAGGAATTTTTGTACAGAGATGGGTTTTGAAAACTGTAATAGAGAACAGACTGCAGTGGAAGGGATTGAGAATTCTGAGCTAGGAGTTGAAAAATAATGCTGGCCCTGGTTAATGCAACCCAGAACCAAAGACCGGCTGTTCATGCTTTAGTTTTAAGATTCATCAGGGTATGGCAACATTCTACACTTGGGGCATTTTCAGATGGACACTTATCCTGGGATAAGAGCATTATCACTGGGATAGTTTGTCCATCTAAACACTGTCAACAGTGATTATTATCCTGAGATAACAAAAATATCAGGGTGTTATAAAACCCCAGTTGCTGGGGTTTATAACAACTGGTTGTTAAACTATCCCGGGATAATGTCCAACTGACTGACATATCCTGGGAAAGTCAACTATCCCAATGATTAGTGCCACAGAGTCTAATGGCAAGGTATGTGCTCAGAAATGCTCAGAAGCCCAGAGGACGTGACGTTATAGAGAAAGGATGTGACATTTGAGTCACAGAAAACATTGTGCTGAACTTGGCAGAAAAGCACAGTGGAATTTTTAGTTCATCCCAGAGACTGTAATTGCAATGTATTGTTCACATGGACTATCCTGGAATTAAGTTATCCTGAGATAGAAATGTTCATCTAAACGGGTACTACTTTGTTATCCCAGGATAATAATCACTGGAGATTATTCTAATTATCATGGAATAGTTTGTCCATGGTAACTCTTGACTCAGTTCCAAAATGTGCAATTGATTTACATTTAGGAAGACTGTATTTCAAGGGATTGTTGCCTAGGGGTTTGAGCAGGGGTATGTGATCTGTCAGCAACTGAGTATTCTATTTGTGATACTAGTTCACTGCAAGATCTAGAGAAAAAAGACAGTGAAATGTCTGTGTCTTAGTTTTACCTAGGGTAGAATGGAAATACTACTTGTCAGCTACCTATCTATGAGGATGGCTGTAATACTAATTTGTCAGATTACATAATCAGTAGGGATGGGCGAACGTGGTTCGGAAGTTCGGAGTTCGGACCGAACTCGAATAGTTCGGTCAACCGAACCGAACGGTCGAACCGAACTCGAATTAGAACGTTCGGAGTTAGAACTGAACTCGAACAGTTTGGTCAACTGAACCGAACGGTCGAACCGAACTGGAATTCGAACATTCAGTTCGGATGCGTTCGGTGAGTTCGGAATTGAATTTCCATTGGTTTCAATGGAAAACACATTATCGGCTGTAACCTTTTTGTTTTTTAAGCTATGTGGCTGAAATTTGGGATGCCTCTACCTTCAATAGAAAGCATTACGTGCATCAAATATCAAAACAATTGGATAAAGGAATCCGATTTTAGAAGCAGTTGCATTATTGTATTTTGCAATATTCTACATATACATTCTTAGCTGTAACTTCTTTGCCTCACATCTAATGTAGGTGAAACATGTTAAGTTTATACCCCTTCCCATAGTAACTATCTTTGCCAAATTTCAGAAGGATTGGACAAAAGGTCTTGGTGGTATAAGCAATTAACAAATAAATGTATGTCTGATTATAACATCTTTGTAGTCCAACCAGTGTACATGAAATTTGGCAGGACTATATATTTCACTTTCATGATCATCTCTGCCAAATATCAGAGAGATATTATAAAGGGTCTCAATTTTATATGCCTGTACAACAAATGTAGAGAAGGGGCCTATGCCTGGGATTCTCTTATGTCACTGTGGTATAAGATCGGTTTGTGATGCAAATTGGCCAACAGAAGTGGTTCCCTTTATCAAAATCTCCTGTACATTTGCTGAAATAGCAGGAACGGTATTTGATACATTCCTGTCAAATATCCTGTAAACAGAATGGAATATCAAAATGTAACAGCTGGAAATGTATTTTCAGGTTAATGTCTTATACCCTTGGGACCCTTTATCCACTCTTTCCTAAAATTGGTAGAAATATTAAGCATATAGAGGGATGTAATATGCACAAGTTTCATGAACATTGGATGCAAGATAAAGAAGTTGTAGTCATGAATGTGTATGGAGCTTTTCTTAAAATCACAATATTCAATTGCTTCTGAAATCAGTTTCCTTTATCTAATCGTTCCGAATATTGGTCTACTTGGTGAGCTCCATTGGGGGGTACAATCTCCCTAAATTTCGTCAAAAAGTAATAAGAAACAAAAATGTTATGGCCAGAAATATGTTTTTTAGTTTTTTCCTTTTATTTCAAAAACTAAATGTCATTTTCAGTTCCCGGTTGCACCTAACTAAAGAACGAACCTATCCCGACCGAACTGAATCCCGAATCCGAACTCAACATTCGATACGAACCACCGAACGGCTGAACATTCGAACTGACGAACCAAACCAAACGGGCGAACCGAACGGACGAAACGAACGCAGCCGAACCGAATGGCCGAACTCGAACCACGATCTGTTCGCCCATCCCTAAAAATCAGAATAGTCCCTTCTGGCTTTCAGATCTGCGAAGGGTTTAACATTTTGTGAAATGCACTAACACGCATTGCTGAAAGGTATGGCGTTTATAGTGCAAACTCCTATTAGTGTAATTGCATTAATTAAAAAAAATTAACACTGAAACTGGAGATGTTTGAAATTTCAGTACAAATGTTTGCAAAATTAATGGATAATTAGCATTTGATAAAGTTATCCTTAATTACAGTTATCATTGATCACTACTATTGTTCTATAGTTTGGATTATGACAATACCCACAATGGCCTCATTCAGACTAGAGACCTCATTGTGCTATGGGCAATGCACAGGGAGACTCAGAGTGCACTCACATGAATGTCTTTTCCTGCTTTCTTCATTTCCTGTGGGAGATAACGGTTGTTCCTTTTTGTTTTACACATGTTGTTTCCTTGCTGTTAGTTTTGCCACAAGTCTTGTCGCAGCTATGGCTAGCAAGCCCATAAGGCTGCACAGCTGATTTTTGCATGGTGCTTTGTAGGGTATTTGTTATGGGTGGGTGGTCTAAAGTGGGAAGTGCCCCTTTCCTTACGTGAAATGTGCAGGAAGGAATTAGCAGCATTGTTAAACCTTGGTTTGAGCCCTAACACTTGCGGGTTATTTGTGAATCAGAAGTGAGGCATCCTGTGAACTAAACTATTTACAGTTTTATAAAAATGCGGGGGAAACAGGTTGTGCTATTTTTCCTCTTGTGAGCGTGTGTCCTCAATCTCTCACCAGTTGAGTTTACAGTCTAAGGCTGGTTTTAGATAAGCATGTTGCACTCGGACCTGAAACATGCCTTTGAAAAGGAGCGCAGGCAGGGTTTAGATGTGCAGGGATGCGCGTTATCATGCTCCCACATTTTTTTAAAGGCATGAATGAAAGACCTCAATCAATGAGGTGAAAGACCTCAACCTTAACTTGAATGAAAGATGAAAATGAAAGACCTTGACCTTAAAATGTGCAAGCATATTAATGTGTATCCCCGCACATCTAAACCCCACCCACACTCTTTTTCAAAGGTGCATGATTCAGGCGCGAGCATGCCGCACTGCTCTATAAACGGCCTCAGTCAAAGGGACACAGTTATATGCCTGACCAGCATAATCAATAGGAGGACTGAAGCCCCATTTCAGAGAAGACAAGTAGGAGAATTTAAGAAACAACAGGTGACTTGGAGTAGTAGAGAACATGATCAGAGTAAATTAACATGGCTCACATCCCAACATCTCTAAAATCCATGGAAGTTGTGTCACTGGGGTGTTAACAAAAAAGTAATCCATGACAAATTTATTCCTGACAATTGCATGCTGACTACAAGCAATCACTACATTGTCATCAAGGTGTTTACAGTTTGACAGTGTTATCATTTGTTCTAGTATCTTGCCAGGTATTGAAATCAGTCCGACTGGTCTATAATTCCCAGATCCTCATTTCCCCCTTTTTTAAAGATAGGGACAATTTTTGCCCATCTCTAGTCTTCTGGCACCTCTGCAAACAAGGGGACTCCTGGGGGGCAGTACTGAGGGGTCTTTTGGGGAGCTGGATTTGCGGGTTTGTGTGTTTTGTGTGTATGGTTTAAATTTTCTGCAACCGTATGCCAAGAAGTAAATTTACATAAATGTTTTGCATAATTATGCAAATAAAGAAATTATGCATATTTATACTGCTTGCAATGAACTTGCAGAATTAGGCTTTCTTGAGATAAGAACTTTGGATTTTGGGGGGCAGTGAACATGGGACTCTGGATATGAGTCATGGAGGCTGGTTAGCCCCTGAGCAGTTACTTGAGCTTTGATATTGAGTTGGTGCTGTGAATGTGGATGAAAGGAATATTGCTGGTATAAGAGAAGAACCTTCTGCTGAAGACTGTGAAAGTCACGTGTTCCTCTACCCTGGCTATCAGGTTCAGGGTTTTTCTAGAACAATAGGGGCATTTTAGAATTCACCACAGAGCTCTGCTTCTGGCGCTGGTGTTCAGGAGTGTAGGTCGATGGAACAAGCACGAACCCAAGTGCCCATCTGAAGGTGGCGTGGATGGAGGTGCCCACCCATACCTCCATGTGGAGCAACCTGGTTTTTCTCAGTTGCTCCATGCTGGGGCATGAACGGGAGGTGCGTGGATGTGCGCACACACCAGCTACACACCCATCTGCTGCTGTAAGAAGGCATCCCCATGCACTGGACATGCATGGCAGTGCACATGCCCACCCTCCCCAGGCAGGATCGTCTACTAAAAATGGCCAAAGTCTCTCTCTACAGTAGCTGGAAGCAGGATAACACAAGTCTTACCCATCCACCTTCCTGCTAGTTGGTTGGTTTGGGGCATTATATTGCATATTCTCTTCCCCACCATTCCATCCTACATCACTGTCTCTCTGACATTTCCATTTGGGTGTCTCACTGTTAGCTAAAGCTTAACTTGTTTAAGACTGGATCCCTTTCTTTCCTCTTAAACCACATCTCCCACATCACTCTCTGTCTCCATTGATGGTGTCATAAGAACATAAGAAGTGCCATACTGGGTCAGACTAATGATCCATCAAGCCCAGTATCCTGTCTCCGACAGTGGCCAATCTCTTTCTCTTGGGAGAAGTACCCGACAGGTCACCATGGGCAATCCATTCCCTGTTGTTCCAGTCCCCAACAGTAAGAGCTTACATTCCCAAAGCCTATTTGGCTAATAGCCATTAATGGGCCTATTCACCAAGAACTTAGCCAGTCCCTTTTTAAACACATAGCCTAGGATTCACCACTGACTCATTCCTCTCCTTTACACCTCATATTTAGTCGGTTATTAAGGCATGTCCCTTCTCCCTGCATAACACTGCTAGAATTCAGCCCTTCCCTACTGTTCCCATCTCCAGTACTCTAGTCAATGCTCTTATCATCTTTTGCCTTGATTACTGTAACCTCCTGCTTAGTGGCCTCCCTGAGCTCCCCTTGACCCTCCCACTTCTGTTCAACATTCCATTGCCAGAGTCAACCATCTCATTCACCAGTTGGCTCATGTTTGACCCTTCTTCTATTCCCTCCATTGGCTCCCACTTCCCTTATGTATCCAGCACAAACTCCTTGTCCCCCCTATCTCTCTGCCCTCATTTTCTGCTCTGTTCCTACCCCACAAACTTCTCTGCCACTACTTTCTTCCACCCCAGAGTCTTCTGCTCCCTAAACCTTCTTCAGCCTTCTAGTCATATTATCCCCTATGCTTGTAACTTCCCTACCACTGTTCCTCCCTCACTCCCATCAAGTCCTTCACAGTCAGACTTTCTCTAGCGCTTCATCCTCATATATTGCTTGTTTATGCTTCTCATTATATTGTTTCATCCTTCAGGATTTCCCTTCACCCGTTGTCACCAAGTTAAGCGTGCAACTGCAACTTCTCAGCTTTACGAATGTCTCCCTGCCCCTTGCAATGCACCCCTCCCTTTGTCTCCTTTCCCTTGTCCATCCTAGATTGTAAGCCCCTCAGGGCAAGGACCTCTCGCTAATGACAACTGTTCAGCATCACATCAGGCATATTGCAGATGCTATATCAAATAAAATAAATGCCATTGAATCCTTGCCACACTTTGGCTGTTGAGATATTCACAGATTATTCCAAACCAGTGTAAAGTGTAATTTGTACCAATTAGATAAGCAAAAAACCTACGGTTTTACAAACTTAGTTAAGGCAGATTCATACCAAGCAAACTTTAACAAACCTAGAAATTGTGTGTTAGGCTCCCGCCTTAACTTCCACACCATGTAAGCAGTAAAGATGTTGTATGGCTTCACATACTGTGCTCGCTTACAATTTAGGCTCCATGCACCCACACTTTGCCTTGGTCTTTCAGCTCCAATCCAATTCCTTTGCAGGTTGGGAACAACACTAAAGCTGAGCAGAATGCTATGTAAGTGTTTAATAAGAATTTGGGTACACGTTGACATTAAATGCATGTAAAGGGCAATGGAAGGAATGGAGGAAACATTAATCTTAATTTGGAATTAAATTATATCTCATTAAGTGTTTCTGAAATAATACAATGGAGATGCATCTTTGGGAGGGGGGGGGAGAGGATGTGGAATACCAAAGGCAGCAGGGAGAGACGGTGGAATGGCAGAGAGGAGGATATAAGGATGAAGTACAGGAGGAAGGAAATTGGTGGAATAATAGGAGGAATGACATAAGAAATTAGTAGAATCTCAAGATTGCTGGTGACATAAATGACTGGGAGGAGTGATAGAGTATGGGAAACACTACCATGGTTCTATTACGCACCGTAATAGAACCAACGTCCTTGTTGTTCTACTCTGTATTGCCCCATGTTTTTCAACTCCTCTTCTGGGTGGTGTTTTTTTGGGGGGGAGGAGGGAGTTGTCATCTCACACAATGTGTCGCATTCTATATTAGAGATGATCTTCATTATATACTGGTCAGGAGACTTGTAATTTTTTGAGAGGTGATTGAAGTTTATTGGGTAGTCCAGACATCTGGGTTGTGTGTCATCAGGTTGGAAGGTAGTAGATTAAACTGGGGGTGCACTGGGGGGTGGAAGCTGAAGTCCAAACTTCTCTATCTTCTAACACTGAAGTGGTGCTTACTGGATGACAGTCAGTGGGGGGCAAGTAAGTAGTGGGTTAGAGTAGGTGCGGATTTGAAATAAAAGGAATTTAAATGTAAGGACATAACTGGTCCATGTAGTTGTTTGATGGTGGCATATTTACATGCTGGTAGTCACCTGTGTACTGGGGTGATGTATTTGATCTAGTGTCACAGAATGGAGATCTGAAATGTAAATGAAAGAGAAATTCTTGCCACGTTGGAAGTAGAGTACCGATGTAATACTAGACAGGGAGGAGCGTACC
>QEPC01009286.1:140013-195451 GCA_003113815.1 Sphenodon punctatus
ATTCTGGGGAGCCCCTCTATTCTGTTCTCCAGTCAGCACACACAAGACTTGGTGGAGGGAGCAGGAAACACATTTATTGCTATTGCCTAGTACAGAATCCTAGTAAGAGGGAACTCCTGAATAACACAAAATGGAGACTGCACCCTGCAGCTCCCAAACACCAATGGAACAGGAAACTCCACCCACCTAGTTCTGGGGGGAAGAAGGAGCTAGCTATTGCCAGCTCTCTTAAAGCTGTACACACATATGCCACACTGAGCCCCCTCCTGTTCCCCCAGCCCCCTTCTGATCCCTCCTCCTGCTCCCTCGGCCCCTTCCCCTCACAGATACCCCAGCACCTCATCCAGCACCTCATCCAGCTCCTCTTTCCTCCTGATCCCTCAGCAAGCACAAGCACAATGCCAGGGACATCTTGACACCTCATCTAACATGAAATATTGGACCAAAGCACATACTTAGCATACTCAATATCTGTCCTATGCAGCCATCTGTGACTATAAGTATATGCTCACAGAGAAAACCCCGTCAACTTCAGGGTTGCAAGCCAGAGGAATTTGCCCCAGGGAACTCCACTGAAGTCAATGGAACTCTCAATACAGAACGTTAGCTCCGTCTTAACTAATGGAGCCACTAGTGTGGCTCCATAATGTGCAGGTAAGAACAGTTTAATGATCATTCAGTGGAGTCTTGCTGTGAGTGATGAAAGAAGCATGGAATGCTGGGAAGTGGCAATGGATGGACAATGACTTCAAAGTGACATCCTAACACTCTGAAGAAGGCTCCTGCATGTGGTTGCAAATGTCTCATAAATCATGCTGTAAATAATGACTTTAAATTTAGGAGCGTTTGTGTCTCTTTTTAACACTGTAAATTTAGAGGCAATGGAAGTTTTGCCATCAGCTTCAAGGGCTGGAGGACTGTGCCCCGTATATTAGAGCAGGGGAATGTCAAGTACATAGGAAAGCTGTTGTCTGATTAATTCTCTCATGTCTCCTTCACATTTAGCCAACTAACAATATAATTTATCTGACATACATTACATATTTTCCTCATTAAATCTACATGAGTGCATATTTGGAGTTTTCTTTCCTTTCTGTCCAAGAAAGAAGGGGGAGCATTAGTGATGTGTGAGAAAGAGTGTTCTGAACTCACTATTTCATGGGAGTGTATGGCTCTGCAACTTGAGAAACGGATGTCCTACGAATTGGAAATAAACAGGGGAAAGCAAATTTGTGACTGACATGTGGGGAAGAAAGCAAGGCGCTGCTGGACAATAGAGATGGAAGGGGAGAGAAAGCCAATGCTAGACAATCCAAGAGAAGAGGATGATCCCTACACTGTCTTACCTGGATACCAACAGAGAACCACCTCTCTATACCTCATTGCTACTGTCAGCAACTGAGCATGTGGATAAGGAAAGAGAGAGAGATGGAGGGGGGAAGGAACCAATTCTAGCACAGGCACCTAATGATCAGCCAATAGATCAGGGCAAAGAGTGAGAAGGTCAGCACAGACAGCCGTTGCTAATAGATGAATGAGGAAATAAGAGTGAAGAAAGGCATGAAGGAAAGAGGAAGAAGGGACAGTGGTTTGAGCTGAATTGTTTCCTACTGAATGCAATAATAATCTGTAGCATTGTAGGTAGTGGGAGGACTTCATTCTTTCCAAAGCCAACCTGGTCCTGTCTTTCTAGGAAGAGACCCCACCCCCCTCTACTATGCACATTGCTACTTGGTTGTCACCTCAAAAACTCCACCTATTAAACATGTCAGGCTAGATCCTGTCTTCTGGGCCCAATCCTATATTGCTGTTTGCCTCCCAAACACCACTAATAGAGTCACCTGAAACTCTATGGTGTGTGGGCAGGGCTGGGGAACAACCTGCTGGGTCTGTCTAAACCTGGTCCATGTGGGGCCGAATGCAAGCAGATGTGGGGGTGCACCCCCGGAGCAGCTCCAGGGCAGGCTGCCTCTGTGTCTGTCTGAAAACACCCAACGCGATACAATAATTAAAAGACAAAGTTCTTTTTGAGACGCATTAGCAAAAATATAATCTCTAAGACAAGGGAATTAAATTTCTTCTTTACTTGGCATTGGGCAGGTCCCATTGGTAGTATTGTGTCCGGAGAGCTGCTCATGTCAAGAACATTGACAAACTGGAGAGAATCCAAAGGACAGCAACACAAATGGTAATATGATTGGAAGGCAAGAACTGTAAAGAGGTGTTGATGGAAGTGGGGATGTATAGGCTAGATAAAAGAAGAGTAAAGGGAGGGGGTATGGTTACAGTTTTCAAATGTATAAATGGCTACTATAAGGGAAAAGATGCCCAATTGTTCTCTGTATGGCTAGAGGGTGAAAAGTAAAGGAGAAGAGATTTAAGCTAAAAACTAGGGCGAACTTTCTAATCATGAGGAAAATTAGGCAGTGGAACAAATTGGCAAGGGAGATTGTAGAGTCCCCATCACTGTAAGCTTAAAATACCACTCAGACTGCTTTCCTATGAGCAGCCTTTTACTACAAGCTCCCTTCCCATGAGCAGTCTTTGGTGCTGCGGGCGCATGCGCTATTCAAATGTAGCGCAGCTCCTGTCTCATGAGAAAGGAGGAAGTGTGGCTCTTCCAGCGGCAAGCTCGCGCATCAGACAGGGTAGTGAAATCCTACCCTGTTCAATGCGTGAACTTGCCAGCAGGAGAGCTGCATTTCCTCTTTCCCCACGAGATGGGAGCTGTGCTACATTTGAATAGCACATGCTCCCGTGGTGCCAAAGCCTCTGCTACTAGCGTCCTGGGAAAGCAGCCGCAGGGATGGTTTCGGTACAGCTGGTCCTGCTTAAAGGCAGAAGGTGAACTAGATAAGGTCTAGTCCTTGATAAGGTCCTTCTCAGCCCTAAAATTCTCTGGTTCTATGATGATTCCTAAGAGAGTGAATCTACTCCAGTTATAAGCAAGCATACACGTATTGACCAAGTAGGAGAGTTTGGAGAAAATAAAACCCTTTGGCAGTGTGTAATTCCACTAGAAACAGTATTTCAGTGTAGGCAGAGTTGCCATGAGAAAGAATGCAGTGTTTATAAACTCTACAGAAGAAAGAGCAAAGCTGAAAGCCATTAGATTTTATAGGCTTTCTCCTGTAATATCATTATGGCAACCTTTAGGCCCCAGTGATTCTATCTCCTGTGCTCTGCAGGCTGTGGAATTGTTTTTGGAAACCCTGAAGTTTTTCCATATAATTTTTTTTTCCACCGTAAACAAAGTACTTTTTGTTTTGTTTTGCTTATTCCATGCTGAAAATACTCATAGAGATATACAAATTTAAGGTCCTACTGATGATTTTCTGAGTGTCTATAGAGTGTGTCTATTACCTTAATGATAATTTTCTCCTGTTTTATGGAACTTATGGCAAAAAACCCAAACTGAACATTGGATGTTAACTAAAGTGACGCCTGCTTGTCAGCGGCCTGACCCAGCACTGGAGGAGGAGGGGAGGGGAAGCCCCACGGACATGATCCGGACTGGGTTGGACTACTGAACAAATGTACTGGCACACACATGGCGACCTCATCCCTACCCTGCTGTGACCCACTTTGGCCTCATTGGGTGAATTGTAACTCAAGCTGGGACCCTGGGGTTCTGCAAGATCATAGCCCAGGCTCGCTGCTGACATCACCGGGGGCAATCCTGGGTCAGCATCTGGTGACACCTGCACAAGGGTCAAGGCATGAAAGAGAGGGCCAAAGAAGCCCGCCATCATGTTTGTTTGTTTACACCCCATCATCTACAGCATCTTGACAAGACTGAACAGCTTCTCTGTTAGAATGATAAACTGGGTCCATCAGAAACCCATGCTCTGAAGCAAGCTGGACAGGTTATGTTTCTGTAGTGGGAAGCTACTGATGCTACTTCTGAGAAATTCTGACTAATGGTAGATATAGGCAGGTGAAAGAAAAAACTGGCTCTGTGCTACTTGGAGCTGGAAACAACAGGAATAAAAACAGTATTTGGTGGAGGAAGGTGTAACTATGTTTTTGAAATGCTAGAAAATAAAATGGCCTAGGTAGACCTATTTTCGCTGCCAAAGAAGAATAGAAACTGTTGAGGACATTACAAGATGTGGTACAGGCTCAGGAAGAGTTACATGGATCTGGAGACCACATAACTCAGAAACATAAGCTTTATAAAGACACTACTGCTTTGTATGGAAGCCACTACAATAACAGTGTGGAAAACTTGAGCTGCAAGCTCTGATAGATCCCCACTGACTTCCATGGGGCTGTGTTGGTGCATGGGTGTTCTAGGATTGTGGCCTTGAAATCTAACTTAGTACAATGGCGACGATTAGATGTTGCATCAACAATAATGGCCTCTAAAGGAGTATTATCCTTATATAATTAAGATTTCTTCCTCAAAGATAACTAAATATTTTCAGCCCCATACTCCTGAAGGGAATGTGATAGTTTCAACCATTAAGGAACCATATTCTTCCCATTTTCTCTTTCTTGAATATAAAACAACTTCTTGCTTAGAAATTCAGGTATAGCAACAGCAGTGAGCTTGATTCCTCACCACTAAACCATAGGCATCAAATCCAGATGCTAACTACGGTGATAGTTTGTGCTTTACTTGAGATTGTCAATTTTGTGAACATTGCAAAATCAAGACTAGGATGGAAAAAATGATTTGAATTATCTTAACTCTACTCCCACTGAACTCCATGGTGGATTTTGACTTCAGTGGGGGCTCAGTTAGACCAATGCTGAGTGCTTTTTAAAGTACTTCCCCCTGAAATAAAATCCATGTAACATGAAAGTAGTATAATCATTGAGGGGTGGTCATACCTTAAATTCCTCCAAGATTTTGTAACTTTTTCCATGGTATTCACAAAAGTTTTTCACTTCTTTGCACTCTGGACAGCATCCATTGTGTTCCACTTTAGTACACTTTGGGTGGATTTTAGGGCATTCTGGCTGGTCACAAACAGGCCCATCCTCAGTACAGACACAAGGACAGTTGGAATGCCCCGGGAAAAAACGTTCTCCCAGTTTGTATACAAAGCCACTGTCATCTACACAGCCTTTTCCTCGATAATCATCAAAGATGAGATTGTCATTGCTTGAGGTCTGGTCACCTTCATCAGTAGGGTAATCTTCATGATTGATGGCAGCAGTGGTGGCCAAGCCAGGGATTAGCAACAGAAGTATGCAGGCTTCATGAATATGAAGAGCCATCCCCTCCTCAGCTTCTGCATCCGGTCCTAGTAACAGATATAAACAGCTGCTTCCATAGGGACACTGGAGAGGTGCACTGAAAACAAATATTTAAAATAAGAACAATTTGAAATATTAGCAATTATGGACTCATCAAGGCCATTCTCTGAACCTACACCCTAGAGGAAAGTCAGGGACCTATGTTTACTGTGTTTTTCCAATTGGCAGCAATGGGAAAAATGCAGTGAACAAAGGTCCTAGAGTAAAGTTTAATTCCCTAAAGTAAGTCTTGTCTTCCTAATTGTGCCTGTGACCAACAAATCAAAGATACATGAATTCATGTGCACATGTGCATAGGACGTTCCCATGCAAATGCCACTTACATTTATACCCAAATCTTGGTTTATTTATTTGTACATAATCTTCTAATCTGCAAAGAGACTGTCACACACAAGTGTGTATTCAATGGGATTTGACCCAAGGAGCAACGTCGTCTCCATCATTTTGCTGGAACAACTACTCCACAGTACTACAACATAGCTCAATTTGTTAACAAAATAATAATTTGTACAAATTGAGAAAACAGATTGGGAAGCTTTAGCAAAGAAAAAGATAAAGCAATAATAGTGTCTGATCTAGTCTTAGGTTTGAACTTCATATATGGCAGAGAATCCTATATTTAATTTGGACTTAAAAAGAGACTGCCAAACTTGGGGTCATGACCCCAAAAGGGATCCCATCATCTGTGGATGGGTCTCAAATTATATTTGGCATACATTGCATGTCTTTGTTGCTGTTTGAAATCATGGAATTATTTAAGTCTCAAAATGTGCTCACACAAAATGTTTTGGAATTACTTAGGGACATACCATTCAAACGTGTTGCATTTGTGCCTTTATTGCAGAGAAAGGGAAAGGAAAGGTCTGGGAAAAGACAAAAATGAGTGTATATTCCGACATTCTGATTGCTCAGTATTTCTAGTTCTGACTCTTTCAGGCATATGGTATTCAGTATTTTTTTAGTAATTTTCAGAGAGGTTTTCATATATTACTATTTGTAAATGTCTAATATGTGCACAGACATATTCTATTTTTCTTAACAGGGAGATGTTTCAAAACGTCATATGTCACTATAGTTACAAAGAATGCCTGTGGCACTGGCAATCGAAAGCAATACTTAAATGGTCAAGATAATGACTGACTGGATTGAAAAGAGAGGAAAACCTTGCCATGCCTCCAAGAAAATTCAGCAAAAGGGGAGGCTTATTTTGCAATTCTGATGTTGCACTATTGGCTATACTCTATTCCACATCGTCACCAGTGCATACATTCTCAGTCCTTCCCTAAATGTCATTCATATAACAGTGTATGCTCCAAACAAGTCTATTTCCTGTTTTGAGATAACTGGGGAGGGAAGAGCTGTTGTTTTGTTTGAAAAAACATCATCAGCATTTTCATTAAACTTTTCATAAACAGAAATGTTAGTTTTATAAGCATTGTTAGCAATGGGTTATGGAGATTTTAGTAACTATAGAAAATGGTTGGAATGTCCATGTATATACTGTACATACACTCTATGTCTACACACATATCAATCCCCCCCTCTCTCTCCCTCCCTCAATTCACACACACACACACTCATATATACATAGACACAGGTGGGCAAACATATTATATGTATAACTATAGCCTGTTCTTCTCCAACAGAAAAGAAAAGGCATCTATACTATTCACAGCTTTTGTGAATAGTCTAATGATTTTAAGTTATAATAACAAGAAAATCTACCAAACAAGAATAAATTGAAAAGAAAACCAAGGCTATAGTCTCACAGAAGAAACAAAAGGTTCCTATTGAGAAAGCAGTTTTCACAAAACTACTACAGAGGGAGAGACCAAGCCTTATCAAAATCTAAAGGTAGTCTCTTAATTGAAGTTTGAGAGATGGTTTTGTCACAAGGGCAATGTACTGTGGTGCTGGCAGCAAGTCTATCATACATTACTATTTAAAAAGATGTGTGATGCACACAGATATGTCTAATTTACAGATCTGGACAGTAAAGAGTCAACCTAGGAGCTACAGGTAGGCTTAAATTTGCCATGGTCAGGTAAGTGGGACTTTTAAAAAAAAAACAAATTGTAAAAGTAATTTATATTCAAGGTGGTACGAAGTAATCCAATCCCCCCAATAAAGCCATCCAAGTTTGAAGGCAAGAACTACAAAGAAAACAAAGTTGTAAAGGGGTTAACATCAACACTTTTTTGCTCCAGAGCAGGATAATCTCTCATGTACTACAGCAATTTAAGATTTAGTTCAATGAACAGAAAGAAATTGAGCTCAACTCAAACCTTTTCTGTGTTAAGATTTCAGCAAGTACAGATACCTCTTAGTTTACAGTCCAACTTTTTCATCTTTTCACATTACAGGTAATTCCATTCTGCTATTTCACTCTCTGGCAATACAATGATTTCCCAGCCCCTCCACCCCTTCCCAGTGAATAATTTTACACTTACCTAATCCAAGGTAAAGCTGGAAAGGATCCCACAGGCCAACATGGACAGAAAGGTTTAGAAATATGTTAGCAAATTCAGTTCTTCTTAATTACATTTTCAGGGCTGAATAACAGACAATCCCTTTCCCTATGCCTCCCATTTCCAAGCAGCAGCCCAGCAGACTCGACCTGAGAATTAAAGCTTTAACTCGGTGTTCAGAATTCAAAGCAAACAGCAATGGAGAGGTCCAGAGGCAAGGCTGCCTGGAACAAATCCACACTCCAGCAGCACAATCATCGTAGCTAACTTGTTCTTTATTTCCTCAGATCCTTGGATGAAAGCTTCATCCACCACCCCAAGCAAACAAGACCCCCTTCGCTCTGGATTTGCAAACAGCAGCCAAAGGCTGAGGGATTTGTTACGATTTTGATCCTACCACCAGCAAGAGCAAGCTGGAGCTCGGAGGCAGCCCAGCCTGAAATGCAGTCAGCACCATCATCACGATAGACTGCTTTCAGAGGCTCGCACGACAAACGGGGGATCTGTACATCTCAAGCACGGCAGCAACTTTTGCCTAGACTGAGTACCGCGGACAGCGGCAGTTTGGCAGGGGCGGCTCTGAAGCTCATTCCGTCGCCAGCCGGCATTCCTTCAGCACCACGGCCAGTGGTAAGTGACAAGCATTGTGCAGCACAAAGGCATAGCGTGCTACCCTTTAGGGTAAAGAAAACAAGCGTCCTAGAGCGCTGCTTCTCCCTGGGAAACACTCTTTGCTTTCCACACCTTCCTAACAGGGAAAGGCTTTTCTCAACATCCAGCAATACTTCCCCCATGCATTAGGCGGCATCTCCCTCCGTAAAAAAACCAAAAATAAAAATAAAAATAAGAAATGTATTCCACTCCAAAAAGGATGCACCCATATCAGACTGCAGGAAGTTCCAGGAAGTGGAAGTGTTCAGATTTACGCTCTCTTACTGCAGTTACTGAACGATGAGGCAGAAAGTACCGTCAATACGTTTCTCAGGAACTCTTGCCCAGCTGGCATTCAAACCGTTTGCTGCATAAAGATATCCCACATTGCTGCATCATTAAAACTTCACATCTTCCCGTAAACTAGAATTGGCCAGGGGAAAAAAAAGTAGCAGTGCTTTTATGGTTCTTGTGTTACATTAGAAATCAAATCAGTCTCCTTGCACTTCATCTGCTCTGTCATTAGACGTCATTGTAAAGCTATTTCTCCAGGACCAGCCCAATGCAAGCTTCAGTACAGTCTTTAGGTTCAAATAAATACACGCTACAATACAAACAAGGAGAAATTTTGGATTTTATTTGAATAACATACAGAATATATTTATCTTGTGCAATCATGCTTCACTGCAAACATTAACTGTGAACTCATTTAACAAGCTTTTCACTGCTGTGGGGTTGGATCATTTCAGTGAGGTTACATTAAATGGTTTTCTGGTTTTCAGGTCCAAAGTCGAACTGTTCCATCTGATCCCCCAGACAGCAAATGCTCTGCTTTGTGATCGAAGATAATACTCTGCACCTCGTCTTCATGGCCCACCAAGCTGGAAAGCTGTCCTGATTTCAGCTCCAGGATTTTCACAGTTCCATCATTGCTTGCAAGAGCTATGATATGGCCTGAAACATAGAACAAAGCCATCAAAGGGTCAGAAAGGCCAAGGGGGCGGGGGGCAATGTCTTCAGTTACAATTTGGATGCACTGCATTCTCATTTTAAATTTATCTATATGCTACACGCCATCATTCTTGGATTAATCTAACTCTTTTATTGGAAAATAGCACAGATCAATAATAATGAGACTTGGTTTCAGAGTGATTAAGTTAATCTGAGGTTTTAAAGATGCTCTTCAAGTAGAGGAAAGCTATTTCATTTTTGTTTTGGCACAATTATCTAGCACCAGATTTGGATGCCCTTAGTTTATGGGCATTCCCATTTCCAAGCAGCAGAATGCATTAGCGGAACAAAATAATATCCCACCTAGGTGTATCTGAATCTCCCTAACTTAATATTATTATTGATTTTTCTATATATCAGCAAAACAGAAGAAGGTTGACATTTGCAAGGGAGCCCAATTCCTGTCAGCATTAAATAGAGTTGGGTACCTAACTCCCTTAACCACCTTTTGAAAATCTAAGCCCAGTTTAACAAATTGTACTGATTTGGACATAGAAATAAAAGGTATTTTAAAGGGGAAGATTTTCAAAAGCACCTGGGAGCTCAAGGGACACACATCTCATTGGAAGCCAATGGGATTGAACTGCAAGATTCCTAAAGTGATTCTGAAACTCTCCCTGAGGGAGGTCAAGGTTTCTAGAAATCTATTTATTTTAAAAGCTGTCATAATACTTAGAAGCTTTACAAAAATTCCAATATGCATGTACAACTTTCTTGTAGCAGACAATAAAACCTGGATACCAGTTGGTAAGTTATACATTGGAATCACTCCCTGTTTTTCCAGCCACTACAAGGAGAATCTCTCCACTTAGAAATTAACAGCAATAATCATGAGCTACACGTACAAAGAAATCAATAAATTCATTTCAAAGCAGATGTGGTCTTCCTTACAAAGCCATCATTGTATTTCAAGTCATGATTCTGGACAAACTCATTTTGGTTACAATATATCCTCAGAATGATTACAGCCACTTTTTATAGACTGGTATCCACCCCCACCCCCTCCGAGAATAAAAACATATCACTAATAGTTCAAGTTAAATTAATGTAGACACTGTTGAATGCATTGCAGTGGCAAAGCAATACGTTTTGAAGAAGGTTAGTGAAAACAGTCCCAGATTTTTCCATCCTTATTCATGTATCTCACTCCATGGATCCTTTACACCTTACTTCTGTGGTGAATCACTATGCAATGTGAGAAAGAATGGCAGAATTCAGGAAAAAGAAAAAGATGAGCAAAACATGTGAGGGTGAAATTCTGGTCCCGGTGAAGTCAATGTGAGTTTTGCCACTGATTGCAGTGGAACCAGAATTTTACCCTAGACATTCCTTGTGAAAGTCACATCAAGATGATATATTCTCCTTTCCTTTAGTTGGTCAGCATGATCCTCAAGCTATATATTGCTGGTGCTATCTCTCATGCTGATGAGAAGCCCATTGAAGCAAACAGGACTCCAGCCAATGCTGAAAGCTTTAAACAGCTTGAGGATCATGCTGTGAAAATAATATTTTTTTTTCTATGCTTATCAGGATAACATGGCTTTATTTATGTATGGAAGAATTAAATGCCATTTCCTCAATTTAACAAATGGAAAATATGGACAAAATTGGCTTGAAAATCCTTTTCAAACCATTTAATCCCAGGTTGTGCCTAGAATCATCATAGATATTTGTGCAAGAAAAGGAAGTCTGTAAGTCAAGCTAACCATGATAAATATGCCCCATATGCAAACCTTTATAACTACTGGGCTTCTTAATCTAGAACAAAGCCTGACACAGCAAAGATCTGTAGGATGGATTAGGGTGTCCAAAGTTTCAGATGCGAATATTTATTATAAACTCTCCCCTAGCAAGCCTTTGCTGACAGAAGTATTACATATGGATTTTACTTGCAGCCAGACTCCATAGGCAACTGCTGGGATGACTTCCCCTGGAGGCAAACAAATGACTTTTGCTTGAAGTCCTAATATTGCAACAGCTGGGGAGGGGGTTAATATCACCTTGCCTTTTCAAACTTGTAGGAAATGTACATTTCCGGGGGTGGGGGGGGAGTGAGGACTTGGACAATTGACTTTAACCTTCAGAAAGTAAAATCAATGAAAATTGACATTTGAAACACTGTACTGAGATGTTTAATTAAAACTCTCATTGACTTCAAGGGGACTAGGAGCTGGCCCTAATGTTGTAGCTGAATGCCTCTTCGCTATATAAATCATATACCTACTACAAGCATGTTTCCTTACTGAGCTGGCATCTGCAAATATCCGAGAATGGCACTTTCTTCAAAAGGTGTTTAATTGAAGTGTGTTTGTGTGTGTGTTCATGTGTTTGTTATTAGGAAACAGTTATTTTCATATATGTACAGTGTTATTATGCCTAACACTGATCAGTTGTGATGCGAGACAGGCCCTGCCCCAGGCCCAAAGGCTTTACAATCTAGAGCAAGTTGTAATGGCAGAATTGCATTCCACGGTTGTGCAGCAGAAAGGCTGGAGAGATAGTGGGGGAGATAGAGGGTGAAAACAAACAAGATGCTGCTCCACACTGGTCCCCTTCAGCCATGCATTTACCTATCTGTCTGAACGGCACCCATCAGATATTCGTGCTAGGGCTGCCTGGACCCACCCCAGAGTATCCCTGTGCCATGCAGTCACTAGGAATGAAGAGCACACAGTTAACCAGGCCCAACCCGGGGCAACAGGCTCCCAGGGGTTGCCACCCATATAAACCCCAGTTGACTACTATGCCTAAAGAACGGGCCTTCTAGAAGCACAGAGAACTGCTGGGCAAAAGCCCAGAGGAGTGATTGCGTCCATCACAGCTCCCTGCCCTTGCCCCTGCCCCCACAGGAGCCTTTGAAAGATATGTGCAAAATACAAACCTGTTGTGGGCATAAATGGCGGCCGGGAAGCTGGAAGCATCCCAGGGCCTAGCACAGGCTTGGAACGGAGGAGGAGGGGCAGCGACAGAACACAGAGGGGAGGAACTGGTCTAGCCACGAAAGCATGAGCGGCATTGCTAACTACTGAAAGGCGTCAGGGCTCAGGCCCAGGAAATTATTAAGGGATATACTAAAATGAATTGCATGGAATGCCCATTGGAAACAAATGGAAGCAATGCTGGGGCGACCATATTATTTTAGGGAAATCTGAGACACAGTGTTTCAAGGTTGGGGGGGGCATGATCCAAGGTGGGGGGACATGGGGTGCAATCCAAAACACCCACATGCAATGTGCCATGTGCATCCTGTACGGCTGCTGCGCAGTTTGCACATGCACCAAAGTCCCCATAACAGGGGATTTGTGGGCTGCATGCACATCCACATGCACACATCGTATGTGGCACACATGCTCATCTCTGGGGGTTGGATTGACTCCACCGTGTGTCACAGTGGGGGCAGGGTTATAGTAATAAATAAAATGGTGCTTCCATGATAGGGGAGCGTGGAGCAAGTGAAACATCAAGCCTCAACCATGGGGAGAGGAGGAGACATGGCTCAGAGCATCAGGGAGTCAGGAACAATCAGCAAATAAACTCCTGCAGTCTCTCCCCCTACAGCGTCCATGGGAAGCTGCACTCAGAGTCCCTTAAAGCCCCACAGGACATCTATATCTGACGGGTGAAACAGAGAGATCCTTTCCCACCCCACAGAGACCTCATTTCCAGGGAGACTGCAGTCCCCTCCCAGCTCCAGAATGTCGTTGGGGGTGGGGGGAAGGAATTTCTGCCCTTCGGGGGTGCATGAAATCCAGGACCCCCCTCCCATGTCCATGCAGTGTCCATGTCACTGGTTGCAATCAAGGACCATGTGCAGACCCACAGAACCCCAGTCCTGCTGTACAAGAGGGTTATTTGACACTCAGACCTTATGGGGTGTGTGTATGATGCTGCATCAAGAAATGGTAATCTATTTATGGGAAGCCCCTGTAGATGGCAGATCTGCAGGGGAATGGTGTCCGGACACAGTCTAGTAGGTGGTGTCGTGTGGGGAGGGGTACAATGCAGAGTGGAATGTATGGTGGTTTCTAATCTGTTCCAGATCTCAGCCCCTCTTAGTCTTAGTATAGGGGGCAAGTTCCCTACTTGCAACATCCACAGTGTATTTCCTACTGCAAGGCAAGTTCTGAGTGCATGTCTGCTTTACCGTGTAATCTGGGCGAGGCATCCTTGTTTCCCTTCCACACACCCCACTCAGAAAAAGTGAGTAAGAAGTCAGCTTGATTAGATGAGCTGTGGTCCGGGAGGGGCTGTCAGCCAAGAGTGAGTCAGTCTGGGGAGCGTGGAACACAGGTCCAGGCAGCCATGCTCCTGTCCATGCTCCATGCTCCCTGGGATGACTCACCCATGCTTGGCAGTCCCTCCCAGGCCACCACTCCAAGAGCGCTCCTGCCCACTGTGAGGAACAGTCCAAATTATGGGACACTGGATGGAATGACAGGGAGGAGGTTACAGGGAGCAGATGAAATGATGATCGACTGGTGGACTGACAAGGAGGTAGTTCATGAAAAGACAAAGAATGACAAGGGATGGGATGTAATTTAAGCAGTATAGTATGGAGGATGGGTAGAATGACAAGGGTGTGGACAGAAGAACAAGGAGAGGGTTAAGGGAAATTGAGTGCAATAATAAGGGACTCAGTAGAATGAAGAGAAGATGGTAATATGGAGAAGGACTGGGTGGAATGAAGAGGAGCGAGGCACATTTGGAAGGGTCCACTCGGGAACTCTTCACAAGGCGAGACAATTCCATCTTTCACCCCAGGGCCCATTCCAACCATGCCATGCCCCTTGTTTGGGACACTGAAGGGGAAAGTGGCTCAGATCACCTTTTTTTGTGATATGGATTGCACAGTCCATCCTCTCTGGGTTGGAGTGTGCTTTGTTTTTCAATATTTTGAGGCATTTTGAGGCAGACTGATAAGCGTTCCCAAAACTTTGTTCTACATGACTCCATTTCCAGACATAAACTTAGATCAACCATAAGCCTAAAACATTCCACCATTGCAGACAGCGAACACCCTGGGGGAAGGGGGGAAACAGCCAGTCAGGGGACGCCAACTAAGGGGTGTTCTCGGCCTCTGGCTCTACAGGCGAATACCAGCACTGCCTCTACCATGTCAAAAGCCTGGGGTGCCACACCGCAGACAGCTATCTCCTCTCTATGAGGTCAGCAGACCGGTGCCCTGGTCCCTGGAAGAGACTAATGCCTTTATCACCCTGAGGAGTTGTGCACAGGTGCAGCTAGAGCTCATGCAATGGTTCTTGCTCCACATGGGCCCGCCAGATGTGGACCTGGTTCAAACCCTAGTAGGGGTAGTGTCAGCTGTCCTGACCAGAAATGTGGGCCCAGAACAAAGCAAGCCCACAGTCCAGTCTCAGCGGCCACCCAGCTGGGCCAGAGCAGGCGGAACAGGGTGGGAATGTCTGTTCCTGGCCCCGGTCTGGCTCAGTGTGGAGGGTTGCCATGGCTGCCTGTTATTGGCAGTCATGGCTGTCTGTCATGGCAGGGACGGTGGTGCTATGGCAGCAGTATGGGGGCATGGCCGGGCAGCCACATGTTGCTCCCCTTCCGGGTATGCCCACGGTGATGTGTGTACCCACGGCCAGAGCTAACTCAGCCAAAGGTAGCCCTTCCCACCCCCAGGCAGGATGATGGAGAAGCCATCACTTCTGTTAACACCCAATGTTTCAGGAATGAGTCTGTATACCAGTGCATTGCTGAGAAGATGGTGGAGCAGGGGTACATAAGGGATACATCCCAATGCTGGCAGCGGGCAAAAGACCTGAAACTGGAACACAAAATGGTCCACAATAGCAACTCCAAGTCTGACCACAGAAAGCAAGACAGACCCATTTTATGATCTGCTGGACCAATTCCTCTGGGAGAAGGGCAGGTGTGAGTGGTCAGGAGTGAGTGGACACCTCTTCCCACTGCCTGTGCCTGCACCACCTGATCCTGCATCACCTGCTCTTGGCCCCTCCTGGGAAGGTGAGGCCAACAGACCATCCCCCACAGAACTGTAGCCAATGTCTGTGGAGGGGGCAGAAGAGGAGGAAACTAGCATCATCAACCTCCACTTGTACCCACTAGACCCGGACAGCCAGCTGCTTATTGAAGAGCCACCAGAGGTGCAGGTGAAGGTCACCAAGGACATCACAGACACCAACATTACTGAGGAGGTGTAGGAGACAATGAGTTGGGCAACCGGGGCGGTGGGGGGAAGGAGCGGGCCACAGGTTGGAATGGTAATAAGGAGGACACAGCTGAGGGGAGCCAGCCCCTATTCTCACCCCATATTGCATGCTTTCATGGCCAGGAGAGCAAGGGGAAGTAGCTGGACCAGTCCCAGGACCAGACAGTGCCAGGTAGAAGTGGTAAGAAGGACAGACAAGAGGGCACCATGGCAACTGCAGGCGGAGTAGGAAGCCCCACCAGTGGGTGCAGAGGCCAGGAACCACAGCAGGAAACCCAAGCACCGGGAAAAATGGGCCAGCAGGTGGGAGCACAACAGTGGAATGAGAGGACAGGACCAGGGCACCTTTACACGAGGCTCCCCCCATTTTCTTGCCATAGGTTCCCAACTGCAGCAGCCACAGCCCTGCCCAGCACCATCTAGCACCTGCTTACCCCTACACCAGCTGGGATGGTGCCCCACCACCATCACCACAATGGGCACCCACACCTGTGAACCCCCAGCCAGAAGGGGATGAGGACATGGATGGGGAGGAGGCTCCCTTCATGCCCCCCCAATAGGACCAGGGTTGCTGCAGCCAAGGGGGTGGGGGCAGAGACCATAGAAGGTCCCTGGTAGCCCAGAGTGGGTGTGGATTTCCACATATATTGTGTATCCAACCCCACCCTACCACATTTGTTCCACTGGCTTGTAAAAAAAAACCTGTGTGGTTCTCTAGCATGAGTCCCTTGTCATCACTGGGATGGGCAGTTGGTTCAGGTGACGTGTGGACCATGGGGAATGGCACTATGGGAGGGAGACCAACCACCCATGGGCATGGGGGTGACATGAGATTGGACAGGAAGGGCTGGGCCAAGCTGGGAGGGGAGGGGGAAGGGAATGGGAGGGAAGGTATGCTGTCTCAGTGGGATCTGGGGCTGAATGTCCCAGAGGGAGGCACACAGACACATGTGATCCCATAACAATGCCTGCACACTTGTTCCAGTGCCCGTCATGGCATCTATGGCTGGCCACTGCCAGCAGCAATGCGTGTGATGCACCTGCAGAGGACATTTCTTATCTCCCTGGTGAGATGGCCCTCCAACAGGTCAGAATGATGTTGGTACGGGGCACCAGTTCCTCCTTGCCAGGAGGTTGGGGTTGGACAGGTGGCACAATATATCTCATAGACATGGAGGCCACAGGCTGCTTTTACAGGCAGGGTGGTGGTGTCTAGGTTGAAGTTGATGCTCCCTGTGAGCAACTACCATCTCTGCTTCAGGGCTCTGAATGACCACTTTACAATACAGCAGGTGGTGCTGAGCTGCCTGTTGAAGGACCTCTGCTCTAGGGTGTGGAGCAAGGCATAGGCCTTCATGAGCTATATCAAGAGGATGTATGCAAGGATCCTGACAATCACTAGTCTCATGGTGACACCCTTGATGTTATTGATGATCCCCAGTGCTATCTCACCTTTGTATATCCTCGCAAAGAAGGAGGGCTGGTAGAGGACCCAGGCATTGTGGGTTTGCCCTGACCAGCATTCAGCATGCACATCAGAAGCCCATGATGGCCTGGAGGTAGATGGAATTAAGCCCCTTCTGGCACTGGTACTCACTGTTGCTGTGTGACGGGCAGAGAATTGGGATTAAGGTAGCTGTGGTGCACTGTGAGGATGTGCTAAGCACTCAAGGCTGTTGTCCGGGGACCAGTGTGTAGAGGCATGACTGTCCATTGGTGTAAATCAACCCTGTTATCCCCTTATCTCTTAGGAGTAGGAAGTACCTATCCTGTCCTGGCACAGGATGTGGTGCCTTTTCCCCCATATCACCTTTGGAGGCCCTATGTGCCTGTTGCTCATATCTTGTGCTGTCTTGTGACCTCTGCTTTTGTCTGCATGTATTGTGGGTGCCTGGGGGCTGGGGCCACAGGAACCTGGAGTGTTCATGACACTCTGACCTTTGCTGACATATGGGTGCACCCTGATGTCCAGCAATTACTGTCAACCCTGCGCCAACCCCCGAAGATGCTCACTACACATTTATAGGGCAGCAGATGGTGAGAATGGGGATCCAGATGTACCCAGTCAGGAGCAGACACTGTGCCACAATGCTCCATTTCTGGTTTCTGGGGTGTTCACTTGTGGGACTCCCTGCTGATCTGTGGCTGTGGGGGATCTATATGAATAAGGGTGTTGTTCAGGGGTAGCCCACAGAGCATGGGCCCTGAATGTTTCCCCTAGGGCCCTTGACATCAGGGGCCAGGGAAGAGCAGCCAGGCTGCAAGAGCTGCTTATCTGCACAGGCTGTGAGGGCCTGTCACGGGGGGAGGGGTATACCAGACTTACTCCACTTGCACCCCACCTAGGGTCACCCCACTCAGGGCTAAGGAAGCTCAGGGAAGGATGCCCATCAGGATAGAGATGTGGTCTTCACCTCCAATTAAGGAGAACAGGCCTCTATCATAATAGGGTGCCGCTGAGTTGTGGTTTACCAAGGTCTGCCCCAGGGTACACTTGCTCAGGCGTACAGGGGAAGGAGGGGGAGTAGGGATAAGGGAAGGATCACACCAGGTGGGGGAGGGAGTGAACCAAACCCCATGGGAGAAGGGATGCGGGACACTCAATGCCACTAGAAGGGGTCCACAGGCACCGAAGGAAGGGAGAAGGGACCGGGGGTGGGGCACACACACGCAACACAGGGACTCAGTCTTCACTCTCATTCTCTCACTAGGTATGTAGGTTAGGGAAGATACAGACTCACGAGGCAATAGACACAGTCTCCAATTGTCGCTCTCACTCCACTTGCGCTAGGCTCAAGTCAAGCAGGGGGCCGGTATCCCAATTCACCAGTGCCGGCTTCCTGGCGGTGCTGGCTCTTATTTCCCAAGCCCCACCCCCGTGCACGCCCGCAGCTGCTCTGAGCATTGCTACAGGGGCGGGGGAAGCCCTACGTCAACTCCAGGGCTTGGGGGCATGTTTGCAGGCTGTAATTGTATTACGGGGCTCAGGAGCCGGTACCGGGGCTTCCTGCAGCTGTTGTATCTGGACCGGAGCCCCTGCAGGGCAGCACCGCAGCACCCCCCAGGGTGGGGGAACCCCCTGTTGCCGCCTCTTACTGACAGTACCCCCCCCCTCGAAGCCACCGGCCACTGGCCCACGGGGGACCCGGCTTCAGGGGGTGGCGGAGATGAAATGGTTGAGTTAGGCAGGGAGCCAAGACTTGTGATGCAGGCTCCCACAAATGTTCCACAGGGGCATAGCCTATCCAGTCTATCAAGTAATGGAGGCGGCCCCGCCGGAGCCTGGAATCAAGGATGGCACAAATCTCATACTCGGGGCTGGCAGCCGTAACTTCTACCGGACCAGGGGCCGGACTAGGGGTGAGCCGCTGGGTGGGGTCTGCTTTCTTCAATAGAGAAACGTGAAAGGTGGGATGTATGCGTAGGTGGGACGGAAGCTGCACGGTGTAGGTTACATCATTCACTTGGCGGGTGACAGGAAAAGGTCCTATATACTTGGCATCCAACTTGGCAGAAGGGCGGGCGGAGGGATAATGACGATGGTTGATCCACACCAAATCCCCTGGGCGAAGGGGGGGCACCTCACGATGGTGTTTGTCTGCTTGGGTTTTGTACCGTTGACGTGCCTGTTGTAGAACACGTCGGGCAATGATCTGGGCTTCTTGAATTCAGGTGGCCAAGGCTCCGGCAGCTGGGATGGTGGTGGATGGGGTGTCGATCATCCCTAAGCGGGGGTGGAAGCCGTAGGTTACAAAGAAAGGGGAGGTCCCCAATGATGCATTTGGGGCATTGTTATACGTAAATTCAGCCGGGGGAGCCAAGTGAACCAGTCATCTTGTAGGTAGTTTGTGTAGCATCTAAGGTATTGTTCCATATTCTGGTTCACTCACTCCACCTGGCCATTTGCTTGCAGGTGGTAGGCCGTGGTAGGGGTAAGTGTCACGTGGAGGGAGCGAAACAAGGCCTTCCAGAATCGAGATGTAAACTGGGTCCCTCAGTCACTGAATATTTCCAGGGGGCACCCATGTAGCTTGAGGATATGTCATACAAAAAGAAGCGCCGTTTGTTTCGCGGAGGGTAGGCCCTTGCAGGCAATAAAATGAGCCAACTTGGTGAAATGATCCACCACGACTAGAACTGCAGTATACTGCCATGACGGTGGCAATTCAATGACGAAATCAAGTCCTATCCATTGCCAAGGCCTGCAGGGTAGGGGGAGAACTTGCAGCGGTCCTGCAGGGGCCCGGCGGGGAACTTTTGTCTGCGCACATGTGGCACAGCTGGACACATGTTGCCGAACGTCCTGGCCCATGGTAGGCCACCAAAAGAACCGTTGGAGTAGCTGCTGGGTCCGTTCGACCCACGGGTGTCTGGCCGTGGGTGTGTCATGATGGGCCCACAAGACACGGGGTCGGCATGAGGGGGGCACGATTATTTTTCCTTCGTGCCATCACAAGCCGTCTGCGGAGTCCTCCGTGGGGTCCTCTACGGAGGAGAGTTCCTGCTGGGTTGCCTTGCGAAGCTCTTCTAAGGACAAATATGTAGCTGCAAAAATTTGTTTCTCTAGAATAGGCCCAGGGGTGGGCAGTTCTTTGGGTTGTTCGTCGGTATAATGGGATAAGGCATCAGCCAACACATGAAGCCGGCCTGGGTGAGAGCGAATTCGGAAATTAAAGCGAGCAAAAAATAATGCCAATCGGGCATGGCGAGCGTTCGCAATGTGAGATGTTTGTAGAAAAGTAAGGTTCTTGTGGTCTGTGACCACTGTAACAAGGTGCTGAGCCCCTTCTAAGTAGTGTCTCCATGTGTCAAAGGCCACCTTAATGGCCAGGAGCTCGCGGTCCAAAATGGAGTAGTTACGTTTGGCCGGGGTGAGCTGCTGAGAATAGTAGGCACATGGGAGAAGAGTGTCTGTTTTGTCCATGGGTTGCAGAAGCACCGCCCCGATGGCCCGCCCTGAAGCGTCTGCCTCTACACAAAAGGGTTTGTCACAGTCAGGGTGCTGCAACAGGGGGGCGGTGGTAAATGCTCGCTTTAGGAATTCGAAGCTCCATTGTTGCTCCGGCCCCCAACGGTAGACTTGGTTCTTCTTTAGAAGTTGCGTCAAGGATGCAGTGATTTCCGCATAATTAGGAATGTACTGGCGATAATAATTCGCACTTCCTAGGAAGCGTTGCAGGGGTTTCACTGCCTTGGGTGCTGGCCAATCTTGCAGAGCCTTTACTTTCTGGGGGTCCATCATCACCCCTTCCCAGCTGATAATGAACCCCAAAAAGCTTACAGTCGTGAGATGGAAGGAGCATTTCTCCCTCTTACAATACAGCTTGTTGGTTCGTAGCCGCTGTAGAACTTCTCGCACATGTGGTATGTGCTCTTCAAGGGACTGGGAGTATACGAGGATATCGTCGAGATAGGCAATGACGTAAATGTCCAAAATATCTCGAAAAATGTCATTGATCAAATGCTGAAAGGTGGCAGGAGCATTTGCCAACCCAAATGGCATCACACAGTATTCAAACAATCCATAGTGCGTGCGGAAGGCAGTTTTCCACTCATCTCCCTCCCGCACGTGCAACAGGTTATAGGCCCCCCGCAGGTCCAGCTTCGTGAAGACGCGGGCTCCCTGTAACCGGTTCAGTAATTCGTGAATCAATGGGAGCGGATATCGGTTTTTAATAGTAATGCTATTAAGCCCCCTATAATCCACACACGGTCGCAGGCCTCCGTCTTTCTTGGCCACAAAGAAGATCGGCGCCCCGGCTGGGAAACTAGAGTGTCGGATGAATCCCTGACGCAGACTCTCATCCAGGTATTCCCGTAAGGTCTGAAGTTCGGGGCCTGCCAATGCGTAGATACGCCCAAAGGGAGACTCGGTTCCGGAAATGAGGTCAATGGGGCAATCATAGGATCGGTGTGGTGGCAGTTCGGTAGCATGGACTTTACTAAATACATCGTGGTAGTCCTTGTAGGCTGTAGGCAATCCTGGCTCCGGGGACTCGAAGGCCTTCAGGGTCACTGCGCACCCCGCGACCCTAGGACTGGAGCGCAAACAACCCCGGACACACCGGGGAGCCTCAAAACAGAGGCGTTTCGTTGACCACGTAATACAAGGATCATGCTGCTGTAGCCAGGTTGCCCCTAAAACTACTTGAAAGAGGGGGGTGCACACCACATCGAAGGAAAGCTGTTCATAATGATTTCCTATTGCGCACTCCAGTGGACGGGTGCACAAGGTTACTGGTCCAGAAATAAGGGGGGAACCGTCAATTGAATGCACTGCCTCGGGCGGTTTTTTCGGCCAGGTAGGGACAGACCATTTAGTGATGAGATGCCCATCTATGAAGTTCCCCGAGGCCCCCGAGTCTACTAAAGCCCATGTGATTAAGGAGCTCTGAGGGGAAAAGGTTAGAGTCACTGGGACTTGCAAATGGGGATTCCTACTAGCTGGGAGGAGCGGGGTCTTCGGGGTCTCTACGGTCGAGGTGGCCCCTGCCCGCCTCGGTCCCGGCCATTTCCCGAATCCCGCCAGTGGGGAGTCTGGACACTCCCCAATAAAGTGGGAGGATTCTCCACAGTAAAAGCAAGAGTGGGACGCTCGTCGCCGTTCCCGCTCTTCCCTTGACAGAGGGCCTCGTGAGGCCCCAAGTTGCATGGGTTCAGGCTCAGGGAGTTTGGGGGGACCCATTGGCTGGAAGTGTCTAGGTATTCCCGGACGCAACTCTTGGCGTCTCTCACATTTGCGTTCCATAAGCTGCTCCTCGATGTGGAGGGAAAGATTGGCTAAGGCCTCCCACGTGGCTGGGGGTTCCACTAGGGCCAGTTGATCCTTTATTTCCTCCCCCATGCCCCTCCGAAACATCACCTTGAGCACACTATTGGGCCACTGTAGTTCCAAAGCCAATTGCTGGAACTGAGTAATATATTCTAAGACTCCCCCTTTCCCTTGTCGAAGGGTCAAAATGAGGGCCTCCGCGTCCCGGGTTCGAACAAAAATGAAAATTCCTTGACAAAGTCATCATAATTAGCCAAGAGCGGGCTGTCTCCCTTTAGGAGGGTGGTGGCCCACTCCAAGGCGGTCCCACCCAAATTCCCTATGATAAATGCTACCTTTTGCTCCTCAGTCTGATAAGTCATCGGCTGCACCCTAAAGGTGAGTCGACATAAGGCCATAAACCCTTGAAAGGCATTTCAATCTCCTGAACATTTTTCTATATTGGGCCCCTTAGGTTCCCGTGGACTCATCTGGGGTGCCCCAGCCCCTAGTGGGGGTGGTGCGGGGGCCGCTGAAGCTACTGGAGCTGCCGCTCCCTGGAGTTGACCCACAGTGGTAGCTAGGTCCCCCTGTTTAGCTTGGAGGTCCTTTACATCCATGGCTAAGGACTGAACGGCATGAATTAACTGGGAGATCTCTTTTGAGATATCCATTGGGTCCACAAGCCCGTACCGGGGCCAAGGGTGGCTGGTGAATTTGTCACGGGGTGAGGGGTATACCAGACTTACTCCACTTGTGCCCCACCTAGGGTCACCCCACTCAGGGCTAAGGAAGCTCAGGGAAGGATGCCCGTCAGGATAGAGATGTGGCCTTCACCTCCAATTAAGGAGAACAGGCCTCTATCATCATAGGGCGTCACTGAGTTGAGGTTTACCAAGGTCTGCCCCAGGGTACACTTGCTCAGGCATACAGGGGAAGGAGGGGGAGTAGGGATAAGGGAAGGATCACACCAGGTGGGGGAGGGAGTGAACCAAACCCCACGGGAGAAGGGATGAGGGACACTCAATGCCACTAGAAGGGGTCCACAGGCACTGAAGGAAGGGAGAAGGGACCGGGGGTGGGGCACACACACGCAACACAGGGACTCAGTCTTCACTCTCATTCTCTCACTAGGTATGTAGGTTAGGGAAGATACAGACTCACGAGGCAATAGACACAGTCTCCAATCGTCGCTCTCACTCCACTTGTGCTAGGCTCAAGTCAAGCAGGGGGCCGGTTTCCCAATTCACCAGCGCCGGCTTCTTGGCGGTGCTGGCTCTTATTTCCCAAGCCCTGCCCCCGTGCGCGCCCGCAGCTGCTCTGAGTGTTCCCGCAGGGGCGGGGGAAGCCCTACGTCAGCTCCAGGGCTTGGGGGCGTGTTTGCAGGCTGTAATTGTATTACGGGGCTCGGGAGCGCCGGCGGGGGTGGAGCCGGCGCCGGGGCTTCCTGCAGCTGTTGTATCTGGACTGGAGCCCCTGCAGGGCAGCGCCGCAGCACCCCCCGGGGTGGGGGAACCCCCCGTTGCCGCCTCTTACTGACAGGGCCTGTCTCCCAGGCAGATTTTGGAGTGAAATGAGAGAGGGACCCTGGGCGGGTTCTCCTGCGGGGAGGTGTCTATTTAGAACCCTGGGCTAGTTCTTCTGGGGGAGGGAGAGAGGGGCCAATTTACATCCCAGGATGGTGCTGCTGTGGGAGAGGAGGGCCCTGGGCTTGGGAGGGGAGGAGGGGAGGGCCATGGGCTGGGAGGGGGCATGATCTTGATAGATATTTGGTATATTTTGCGTGCCTCTGTGTCTGTATGGGGTGATGGAATGTTTTGGAATAATAGTGGATTTATGTTGAAGTCTGGGAATGGAGTCATGAAGGACAAAAGTTTGGGAATGCCTACCCTATCAGTCTTCATCACCATAGTGAAAAACAAAACACACTCCAACCCAGAGAGGATGAACTGTGCTATGTGTATCACAAAAAAGATGATCTGAGCTGCTTTCCACTCCAATGTCCCAAATAAGGGCATGGCTCAGTTAGAATGGACGCTGGTGCAAAAGATGGAATTGTCTCTCCTTACAGTGTCACTGTGTAGAGTCCCCAAATGGACCCTTCCAAATGTGCCTTGCTCCTCATCAATCCACCCAATCCCTCTCTGTATTATCTTCTTTTTGTGAGTTTACCGAGTCCCTTATTATTGCACCCAATTTCTCTTGACCCTCTCCTTGTTCTTCTGTCCACGCCCTTGTCATTCTACCCATCCTCCATACTATACTGCTTAAATTACACCCCATTCTTGTCATTCTTTGTCTTATCATGAACTACCTCCTTTTTGGTCGATCATCATTTGATCAACTGTAGGTTGGCGGTGGGACAACAAGCAGGACTCTGGGGGTGGAGGGTGGGGAATCCTTGAGTCCATGCGACTGGATGATGGGACAACCCAAACAGATGTCCTGCTCGGCCAGCTTGCATGGATTGGTTGCTGCTGCTTGTCTTTTGAACTTTCCCTATTTTGCTTTCCCTTTCCCTTTTTGTTCTGGACTCTCAATAAAGTTGTTTGCATTTTGATCACTGGTGTCTGTGTTCTCTGGTTTGCACTGGTTTCCCATGACTGTCTGGGTGCTGAGGGGTGCCCATCCTGATCTGGTTCTGTGGGAGGGCAGGGGTAGCTGAGGGGGACTGTTACGCCTCTCAGATTGCCAGGGCGGGCAGGGGTTAATGGCTGGTGTGGCATCCCATTGCCATGGCTGCAGGGGCAGTCGCTCCCGGGAGGGGGGGAGGGTTGGGTGAGGTGTGTGGTGTGGGTGGGCCAGGATGCAATGTTCCTAGGGCTGCCTGTGGCGTGGCGGGTGCCTGCGCGCTCATGAAACACCTCTTGTGCATCTGCCTGTGTGAAGGGCTCCCCATGCTGTTCACAACGGTGGCTGCTCCGTTAAGATTCTGCAGGGTGACTCTGGGATCCAGGGCGCTCCCTGTCCTGGATCCCAGGGCTCAGAATGGGAATGTCTCATTTACATTGTGTCAACATTGATCTAACTGCTCATAATAATTTGTTCATTATAATGTAAATTTACTCCAGCCTTCTATCCAAAAAGAGGTTTCCTTACTGAGAAGAAAGAACAAATTGGAATTTCATTGCTGATTCAAAATGTTCTCAAATTAACAAACCAAACAAAACCTGTAAAATTATTGTAATGTAAAACTCTATTTAAAATATGCATTCCTACAATGGACACTTATCTAGATATTAATAAAGACACTTTGGTGCGATACCTGTGGGATGGTGACTAATACCAGCTAAGGGTCTCTCACTCTGTGAGAAGCCTAATGCATTATCAAAACTGCTGCACTGAAGGAAATGGGGTTCAGGATACTCAAAGGCTTTGTCCTTATGCATTTCAGTGACATGAAAGGAAGACCTAGCTTTGCTTTGAGAACAGAGACTGTGTTAACAGGACTTGCACTTCAGGTCAGGCATCACTGAAAGATAATTAATTTAATATCTTACCCTATTCCAAGGGCTTGGGGTGGGTTTCTTTCAATGTGTAAAATCATAAATTGACAAATATAAAACTAGTTAAAATCCCTTATCCCAAACCCTATCCCGGCCTGCTAAATGCCTGGCAAGATGAAAAAGTCATACATCACCTCTAAGTGTCCTTGGGAATCGCCTGTGCAGGCAAAGCTTCACTAAAGAAAGCTGCTTTTACCTGCTCCCTCTGTCAGCCTGATGCTTAGACCTGATCTCACAGATAGCTGCAGTGATTCCCAATCTTTTCGGGGTTGTTGTGAGCCACTTTCAGAGTTCAAGATTTATTGTCAACCACAACTTTAATTTGAAAGTTAAGTCATGCAAATAGGTGATGTTCTAAGGTTGCAAGTAAGCAGAAAATAAAAATAAAATAGAAACTAAATATATATTTTTATTGTTTTTAATTTATTTATTTTTTTAGGATGCCTATCTCATTAAGAAACCCAAGAACGATGATTAAAAACACCACTTTTTTCCTGCTGTAGCAGCTCAGACATTCTTGCAGTTGTAGCCCATTCTGCCAGGAGCTGTGGTAGCACTGGGTGCATTTTAACCCTCTCCCTGACAGTTCTGAGGTGCGTGTTCTCTCTCTCTCTCTCTCTCTCTCTCTCTCTCTCTCTCTCGTAAAAAAAGATGTGACAGCAGTCTGCTGTGACCCATTTTTTCACAATGTGGCCCAGATCTCACCTGCACGTCTGTGCTGGTGCTGTCAGAGGATGGCCTGGGATTGCCCCAGTCCGTGTCAGCAGCTAGCCCAGACTCTGACCTCAGGAAACCTCCGAAGTCACAGTCTGGGATAAGGTCCACGCAGGCCAAAGTAAGCCAGCAGACACGGTCCGTCATGGTGGGAGGAGGGGCATCAGGCCAAACATGGGGGTGGAGCTGGCCAGCCGCACATTGGGGGTTCTCCCTCCATGCCCGGGTCCCAACCATGTTTGTTCTGCAGCCCGGTCCAGCCCAGCACATGTCTGCTGCAGTGACCCAACCCGGGCTGGGCTGCTGCCATGCTGTCATTACTTCTCTCTCTCTCTCTCTCTCTCGTTCTCACATGCACACACAGACACACACTCCTCCCTCACTCTCATTATTTTGCATTTGTTTACTGAGCTGTTATGGGCAAAATGAAAGGGTGTCTGGCTTGCAAGCCACAGGTTGGCGACCACTGCCTCAAAGGGACCAGAAATAGCAATGAAATGAACAGAAGGAGAAACTACAACAGGCAAGGCCAATCCAGGCAAGTGCATACTGGGTGACTGCAGAGGACACTGTGTTTCAGGGGGCAAGGTTGGCATGAATAAACTTGAAATGACAACATAAATGCAAGAAGCACTGGAATGAAATGTGGACCCACAGAGCCTCAAACACAGAGATCCTCAGTCTGTGGCACACACCAATTCAGAAGGGCCCCCTCTAAACCACGGTCCATGAATAAACTAGAAATAGCAACATAGGCATAACCCATGGTCCTATAATGCAGGGAGTTCTAGCCCCCGAAGGGGATGTTATATTGACTTAAATAGTAAAAACGAATTGGAGTGGGGCTGATCCTAAACTCCTGCATTTGTGGCTTGTGCATGCACGTGCCACGCTCCCCATAGTGGGTCTGTACATGGATTGCATGCATGCATATGTGCACATTGTGTGTGCTCGTGTACATGTACGCAAAGCTTAGGATCAGCCCTACTAACATTTTCTTTTTTTAAATGGATAATTTAGTGGGTGTCTTTCAAAAATTGCTGTTAGAAGGGAACCCACATAACCATTTCTCACAGGGCCCCGACTTCCCTGGATCTGGCACTGAAAACAGCCTTGCCTGTTCAAATTGTACACCTGGCTTTCCTTTGGATGATTAAAGTCTTTCAACTCCCCACCAGGCAGCATAAACAGAGAGAGAGAGAGAGAGAGAGAGCATATGGGCTCAGTAGCTGTGTTAACTTGATTCATGTTAGTCCCAGATCCCAATGTCCTTAGACCAGACCCAAGTTTGGGCTCCAGCTCTTAGTCTCCTCATGGTGGCCTGTCATGCTGCCATGCCCTGATTGGCAAAGTTGTGCGTTTGAGGCACTGATGAATTACAAGCCGGGTCCTGCAATTATGGCCAGAAATATGTTAAAAATACCTGTAAATTACTTCACTAATTTTCTCATCCCATTCCCTTTAAGATAGTCTGCCTAGGGATACTCTGCAGTTTCTAAGAATCTCCCAAGTCTTTCTCTATCAAGACCAGAGTTCACCCGTATAATCAATATGTTATTTTAAAAACATGTTATGGCTTGGAATATGATGGGTCAGATCTTCAGCTGGTGTCAATTGTTGAAGATCTACTGATTTCAGTGGAGCTATGCTGATTTCCATCAGCTGAGGATTTACTTCTATAACTTTATGAGTGGGTGTAGGATTTTGGTTTTAGAGACATTTTATACAACTAAAAGGACCCACTTTTGATCTGCACCCCACACATCTGAAAGATCACCTCCTGTCGTGTTTTCCATCATGTTCCCTGAGCTCAGCCAGGAGGAGTGCCTTCTTGTGAGTATTATCAGTTAATTAAATCCATATGGCAAGGGCATGCAGAGAGGCATTGTCAGTGGCTGCTCCACAATTATAGAACCCCCTTCTCCTGGAGGTTCATCTAAGCCCAGGCCTGAGCATTTCCAGAGGTGATATAAGACTTCCCCGCCCCCGCCCCACCAGCTCTTTGGTGGTAGGAGACAGGATGTATGAGCGGTGTGAGTTTCTAGTTTTAAAAAAAAACTTGTTTACACTTATATTTTATGCTGTTTCATGTTGTTGTTACTTGTTCTGAGTTTTTGGGGGAGGGTGGTATGTACATTTAAATTTTTTTATCTATTTATTTATAAAATCATTTAATACCCCATTCTTCCTGCTCCAAGCAGCCTGGGGCAGTTTACAATGTTAAATAATAATAACAATAATTAATAATAAATACATAAAATAAATATTTTTTTTGATGGTGATGGTGATGTAAATCAGAATCAATCAGAGAAGGATGCGTGCTTGCTCCCTTATTATTTAGTCTTTTCCTTGCAGACTTGCCATCAGCCATCCAAATAAACCTTACCCACGCACCTAAGATCGGAGAGGTGAAATTGGGACTATTACAGTTTGCAGATGATATAGTTTTAATATCACAAACAGAGATTGGTATTAAGAGGGCTGTGGATCAACTTCAAGGATACTGTCAGACCAATGGCCTGCAATTGAATGTACCTAAGACCAAGATATTGGTTATGGGCGGGAGGAAAAGCCCTTCTAGTTGGAAGATGAGAGCGGGCTCTATTGCCCTAGTTACATCCCTGTCCTATTTGGGTGTTGTATTCAGTTCCAGGGGAACCTGGTCAATCCATCTGAAAATGAGAGCAGGAAAAGCTTTACAATCAATAAGGACCTTGTTAAGGGCCTTTAACATGTCTAAAGGAATTTCGATCACAGGTATCCTGAAAGTTTATAAAGCTAAGATCCCCCCAATGCTGCTCTTTGGAATAGAATTGGTCCCCTTTCCAGATACAATTGGGCTGGAAAGAGCCCAGAACTACTTTCTGAGGAGGCTTCTAAAAGTGGGGCCTAGTGTTCCTGGAGAAATTCTAAGGGCTGAAACAGGAATTCCCTCCATCTCAGTGCTTGCCAAAAAGGCCTATATAAGGTATTGGTTAAGATTGCTTAGTCAGGAAGCTGAATCATTTACACAACACTGTTTGAGGGAGAAGTTGTTGTATGATGGAAGTCGGTCTTATCCTTGGCTTCAATACCTGACGAGGCTGGTTAAAGAAATGGGATTCTCCTTCGAATATTTCTTTGGAAAATCATTTATTAAAATCAAGGATGAAATTTTCCAGAGATTAGAAGATATGGCCAATCAAGAGGATTTGGCAAGGGTACGATCCTGGAAAGTTGCTCCATTTTTTAGTAATTTCAAGGTCACAGTCAATCAAGAAAGATATTTGGATATATTATCTAATCCAAAGTTACGTAGAGCATATACCCTTTTACGCTGGCAACTTGTTGAGACAGCAGTGGTGGAGGGAAGACGCAACCAGATTCCACCCTCCCAACGATTATGTAATTGCTATGCCAATACAGTAGAAACCACCCAACATTTCCTTTTGAAATGTCCTAGATACGCTTCCTTAAGGGAAGTATGGTTAGCCCCACTCTTACCTTTGGGAAAAACTTTTGATTCAGAAAGCTGTTATCTCGATTTCCTTAATTTACTAGAGAAAGAGGCCATAGTAGCTTTGGCAACCTATGTGTTGCTGGCCTCTAAGAAAAGAGCTTTAATAGAAGGAAAATTGCATAGGAAAAAACAGGAGCATTCTGATTGAGGTAGGAATAAAAATATCTAGGAATTATGATAAGTAATTTAGTGGCAGGAATTTTATTTGTATACATATCTACCAGCAATTGTATAGGCTAATTAAAGAAATGCAAACAACAATAATGCGTGTATAGTAATAATAATTTGTAGGAAGTAAGAACGATCTGAGCCTTGCAGAGGACAAGTTGTGCTACGGTTTTCCCCCGCAAAGAGGAAAGATAAGTTAGGCAATATCTCCTATGGTAGAGTTGGGTTAGTCTAAGAACTTTGCCTAATTCAACTGATTTAAAATTGTACCAAGAAGCTAGTTGGGCTATGGAACTTATTGGAAATACTTAAATGAGTAATGTTTGTGTTATGTGATATTATATTTAGTTTTATTATGTTGTATATTTGTATGTTGTATGTTGTATTTATATATTTTGTATGGGCCATGGCGAGAGCCAGTGCCATGAATAAAACTTACTTACTTACCTAAAAGTCCATGGAGATATACTGGTTTAACACCAATCAAATTTCAGAATAAGAATAATTAGGCTTAACTAAATTTAACTTTAAGTTCTTTGTGGGCAAAGACCTTTTAAAAAATGTATTGTCTGTAAAGCACGGGCATATTTATGGTGCCCTTATAATCAGGGAGCTGTATTCCCTGCATTTCCCTCATTGCTACTAATGGCGAAAGTGCAGTGAATATGAGTCCTGCATATAATAATATTAAAGAAACTTTTATACAAATACTGTATACAATGAAGCTCATAATAAGTATTGTTTGTGAAAACTAAAATAATGCTGGTACATTGAAGCAGTTTAATTTAATTTGTTAAAGCATGACAGATTCCTTCAGAACCCAAACTAGGCAAGACTAATTCACTGGGATGATAAAACCACATTACCTAGGATAGAAAGAAGAAAATGTGCATTTGTGACAGGAGGAAAATGGATAATTCATCTTCCGTGTGATCCTGTTACAAACCACAGGAAAGAATGCCATTTATTTTAGGGTTTTTTTGTAAAATTAATTCAGGGCAAAGTTTTGCCCATATAACAACAGGCAACAGTTTACTAGGTTATGCATTCAAGCTTCTAAACAATCTTGTTTCCATAATGGATAAACATAACAAGCAGACTGGTTTACCGGTATTTGATTATGATATTTGATAAACCATGTTGACCGAAACCTTTGCTTTTTGCTATTAGAAAACAAACCACACCACCAAAGACTACTTAGCAGTTAATGTATCAAACAGAAACTGAGAGCCTGATCCTAAACTCGTGTGTGTGGATTGCACAGGTTGCATGCATGTTGCATTCTTTTCACATAGGTTGTGCATGGGCTGCATGCAGGTTGTGCACACCTCATTTCTGTTCAGTGCACAGAGTTTAGGATTGGTCTGTGAGTCCTTCTGAGAGAAAACTCTAAACTCTAATCTAATTTGCATTCTGTGTCCAGCTATTGCCTTGAACTTCTGCAGATAAATGCCCATGTATCACTAACAGACAAACGGTTGATTGAATTCATAAAGTAATACATTGTTGCACCAAACATTTCCTTAGTTCAATTAATTTAGCAATTATGAAACAGATTTCCTTAATTATTGCATTATCTATATATTATAGCTTTACTAGCAGGACTTCAGCTGTCCAATGTTGTTACATTATTTGGTAGTATAAACACCAAAAACAATATTCGAATGTATGCAAAAAAATCAATAAATAAAACAAAAAAACCCAACAATGTAATGTACCATAGACTGAGGATATTCATTAATACTCATAAGTCAGGACATAATTTGTCTTCTTTCTTATCTTTATTTGTATTGATCATTGATGGGAATATGAACCCTTTAACTTATTCACTGAAAATAAGAAGCAATGCATTTTAAAGAATCACATAAACTCTTGATTCTGGTTTTACAGCTCTTGTGGTTCTACAGCCACTGGTGTCAGCAGGATACAAACAAGAATAAGAGATGCCAGATTGGGACCATTGTTTCAGGTAAAAGGTGGGAGGTAATAAGAGGCATTAAGTTGTTACTGAAAATAAATCAGAAGTAGTAGTTTTCTCAGTTTTAAAATGCCAGCTCTGCACAACATTCCTCAAAGAAACAAAACACGTGATTTTATAGTCCATTCAAATTCCTGGTGTCTTGCATGAATTTTAGCTATTTTGTTTATCATAACTACACAAGGGAGGAAGCCTGAGACTATTATGTGTACTAGTGAAGAAATAACATATCATAGAAAGAAAGAAAACCTTTGATCAATAAGCAAATTATTTTATACACATCAGAACCAATTTAAAGCAATTTTCCAGAATCAATATAGATAGACAGAAATGCTTCTCAGCATTTTATTACCTGTGGAGGGAATTATTGATTACCACCATCAATTTCTGCTAGGGATGTGGAGAGGCATCTCTTGTTTCTCCAAAAAGATGCCTTAAAGTGTACCATGTCAAGAGGGTAGTTAAATTTTAAGGATTTACATTAATGGTTCAACTTGTATCATTGCTCAGAATTTTGAAGCCCAAATCATGCAGAGGTGAAATGTAATCTAGTTTAAGTTTTGGCACATCATTGTTAGTCAATACAGTGCATTGTAAAAAGTCGTAAAACTGTATTTGCCAGTGTCTACTAACCTCCAACAATACAAATTGCACCAACTATATTTCCATTGCTGTTCCTCCTCATGAAACAGTCTCTTTACCAGAAAGAAATATTTTGCTGATGTAAAAGGGTAACCTAAAAGTACAACAAAAAGAAGCCTCTTTGCACACTGCTTATTTCAGAGCAGCATCTAGAGTTCTCATTCAAAGGTCAGAGCTCCATTTTGCTAGGCACTGTAACCATACCTGTAACAAAAACAGTCTCTGCTCCAAAGAGTCCACAATCCAAATACAAGTCAAGAGATGGATATAAGCAATAGATTGTTGAGCAAAATGGGTAAAATACTGGCTCCATGGGATTTTTTCCCTACTCATTCCAATGGAATGATTTCAACTACTAGGTTTAATAAGCTGTGACCACGGCATGTGAACCATGAAACCATTCTGAAGTGTACTGTATGCAGCAGAAGTGGGAAGAGAATACTTTGATCTGCATTAACGGGCATACCTTCAATTGATGAAAATCAACACATCTCCAGAAGCTGGTTTACATGGGGAAAAAAGCATCGAACCACACCAGGAGTGAAATAAATGTGACTTTTCATATTTGTTTCAGCTTTACCAAGTAACTGGAGAATTGGTCCAGTATTTGGTACCGGGAAAATCCTCGAATGAACAACATATGGGACTTTTTCTGCCCCTATATAAGGGTACTCAGTACTCAGAAAATACCAAGTATTTTACCAAGTACTGAGGAAGAATACTCGGAGCCAGTCTTCAGAGACTCAGAAATACTTGCGCATACAATTTATATTATTCACGGCAGCCCTACATTACTTCATGCACATCTATCTATCTATCTATCTATCTATCTATCTATCTATCTATCTATCTATCTACTGATTGCTTCGTTTTGGACTTTAAACATTATTATTATTATTTTATTAGTAGTACAAACAGGGTGGGGAAGATCTGCGGTGACTGCAGAAGCCACCACATTTTAGATGCCTTTGGGAAGTTGTTTTGTAACCCATTGTGAGCACCTCTAAGGGCCAAGGGGGAATGAGTAAGCTGCATTCCTCCTACATGAGGATCTGGATGGCTAATGTCAGGTCTGTGGTGAATAAAGCTGACACTCTGTGTGTTTCTATCGCAAAGTGTTACCAAGACCTGGCATGTATCACTAAGATTTAGCTGAATGATGCCGCAGGCCCTATTTTAGCATGGCTAGTCCCACCAGCTTTTCAGTGACCCACCAGCCTTGGGCAGAACAAAGAGGTGGAGGGGTGGCTTTGATTTTTTCATCTTGCCTGCAATCCACTAGGTGGTCCACGTCGGCAGCAGGGATGCGCGAGTGCTTGGCCGTGTCCTGTGCCACTGGGGCAGGACCAAGATTTATGGTCCTGCTGGTGTAGAGACCCCCAAGTAATTTGGGGGGATTTGGAGCTAAGTTTCTGGAGCTGGTGTCGGCATTGCTGTTGGAGTGTCCCAGTATGCTTATCATGGGGCACTTTAATGTGCACAATGGTGGCGGTTCTGAGTTCCTGGATGTGATGGAATTTCTGGGTTTTACCCAGAGCATCCAGGAGAGCATCCACAATGCTGGCCAAACACCTGATCTCATTTTTGGTCTGAATTTTCCAATCTTAGATGTTCAAGTCACCCCTGTTTGGTGGTCCAACCACTACCTTATGTTTTTCAGTGCCGGTGCTGCTCTACCTGACCAGCAGCACCATAGCTGATCAATTGTTGTACTGCCATGGAGGCTGCTGAATCTGGTGGAATTCAGCAACCTCATTATTAGTGCTGATGTTGATACATCTGCCCCTTCCAACCAGGGGGTTGACCGGCTCACTGACAGCTATTTCCAGCTGTTAGAGGGGGTCCTCAATTCCCAGGTTACTCGCCGGACCCTAGTTGTCTTGACAGCCTGTAGACCACTGTGGTATAACAGTGATCTGGTAAACTTAAGGAGACTGGGGCATAAATTGGAGAGGAGATGCTTAAGGAGCCATCTGGAGGCTGATCTTCAGCTGTACAAAGAGTTTATGCGGGCGTACAGAAGGGCTATTACTGAGGCCAAGCATCTGTACTTGTCTTCAGGCATAGGCACTGCAGGGAACAGATCAGTGCAACTGTTTCAGGTGGTGCATATCCTGGTGAATCCAGACTGCCTCAATCTGTCTAGTTTTTTCAACTGAGTGCTGTGAGAAATTTTCTACGTTCTTTGCAGAGAAGATAGAGCAACTCCAGGCAGGACTTGTTGGGCCTTTTGATGTAGAGAGTTGAGGAATCCCAAGGGACTGTATTCTGCTGGTTGACTTTGCTGTGGTTCATGACAAGGAATCTGTGTGCTGCTGGAATCATTGAAACCCACCACATGTGCCTCTGACCCATGCCCGTCCTCGCTGTTGGGGGTGAGTGTGGAGGCAGTGCTACCTTTAGTGACAGGCATTGTTAACACCTCCTTTAGGGAGGGGAGGGTGCTGGCCTCCCTCAAATGTGCAGAGGTCTGCTTGCACCTCAAGAAACCATCTCTTGATGTAAGAGTGCTTGCCAATTATTGTCTGGTCTCCAATCTGCCTTTCTTAGGGAAGATGATTGAGAAGGTTGTGGCTGTGTGGCTACAGAGACACCTGGACTCCAAAAATATTTTGGGAAAATTCTAGTTCAGGTTCAGGCTTTCGCACAGGGTAGAGAACACACTTGTCAGGGTGTTGAATGATCTGCTGATGATTTTAGATCAAGGACAGCTGGCCATTTTGGTCATGCTGTACCTTATGGCAGCGTTCGATATGATTGACCATGGGTTGCTGCTTCGGTGGCTGAGGAACGTTACTGGTGTGATGGGAGCTGCTGGTTGGTGGTTTCAGTCATACCTGGAAGGGATGAGTCAATCTGTGGTGATGGATGGATGTGTCATCTTCAAAGGGCCTGAATTGCAGTGTTCCTCAAGGTTCTATTATTTTGTCCATGTTGTTGAGTGTATAGATGCAGCCCTTTAGGGATGTCATGATCAAGCACAGGATTGAGTATCATCAGTATGCTGATGATACACAACTTTACATCTCTTGCTCCATGAGCCCTGCCAACTTGGCCTCTGCCATGGAAGAATGCTTGAATGATATAGCCACTTGGATGCATCAGATCTACCTTGTGCTCAATCTGAGAAAGACTGAGGTGATGTTGGTGGGAAGGGGCAACTGATATTATTTATTTATTTATTTATTTATTTTATTATAAACATTTGTATAGTGCCAGTGATGTACTTGGCACCATACAGACATAGAAATGGGTGCGGTCCCTGGCTGTGGCTTACAACCTAAAAGACAAGGAGGGAGAGACAGGGAGAGGGGACAGTGGGAGAGACAGGGGAGAAGACAAACAAACATTCAAGCGGATGCGAAGTCTCAGGTGCGTGTGCTTGACTTGGTTACAATCAGGTTGGTTGCAGCAGTCTGCAGATGAGGACAGACAGTAAGTATATGGGGAATGACTAGCAGGCATTGGGAAAGGCGGTGAGGAAAAAGTGGGTCTTGAGGAGGGATTTGAAGGAGCGGAGGGAGGGGGCAAGGTGGATGTGGGTAGGGAGGGAGTTTCAGGCATGGAGGGCAGTGAGGGAAAAGGGTTGAAGGTGGTTAGGTGAGCAGGAGAAATGAGGGAGAGTGAGGGAGGGGACAGAGGAAGAGTGGAGAGCACGTGCAGGAGTGTGTAAGGAGATTAGGTCAGAGAGGTAAGGGGGAGCTTGGTCGTGGAGTGTTTTGAACGTGAATACCAGGAGTTTAAACAGGATACGTTCAGGAAGGGGGAGCCAGTGAAGAGAGAAGAGGAGAGGCTGCACATGGTCGAAGCGACGGGCAGAGTGAATGACCTTGGCAGCGGAGTTTTGGATTGCGATAAGGGGGGACAGGTGAGAGCGAGGGAGGCCAGCAAGGAGGAGGTTGCAGTAATCAAGGCGAGAGATAACCATGGCATGAACAAGGGTTTTGGCCGAGGAGGTAGAGAGAAAGGGGCGGATCCGAGCAATGTTATGGAGGGCGAATCGGCAGGATTTGGCAACAGAGTCAATGTAAGGTTTAAAAGAGAGGTGCGTGTCAAAGATGAAGCCCAAGCTACGGGCTTGGAGAACAGGATGGATGGTGACTCCATCGATGCAGATGGGCAGGTTAGAGGGAGAGGAAGAGGAGGGAGGAAAAATGAGGAGTTCGGTCTTGGCCATGTTGAGCTTGAGTTGACGTCGGGACATCCAGGCGGAGATATCAGAGAGGCAGTTGACGAGGCGTGAGTGGACAGAAGAGGAGAGAGAGGGGGTAGAAAGATAGAGTTGGGTGTCATCAGCGTAGAGATGATATTGGAATCCGTGGGAGGCAATAATTTTGCCAAGGGACAGGGTGTAAATAGAGAAGAGGAGAGGGCCAAGGACAGAGCCTTGGGGGACCCCAACCGAAAGGGGGAGGGAGGAGGAGTTTGACTCGGGGAGCGAGACTTTAAAGGAGCGGTCAGAGAGGTAGGAGGAGAACCAGTCAAGGACAGAGCCACGGAAGCCCAAAGAGTAAAGTGAGTCCAATAGAAGCAAGTGGTCGACAGTGTCAAAGGCAGCAGAGAGGTCAAGGAGGACAAGAATGGAGTAGAGGCACTTAGATTTAGTGACAAGTAGATCATTGGTGATCTTGGCCAGGGCAGTTTCAGTAGAGTGGAGGGGGCAGAAGCTGAATTGGAGAGGGTCCAAGGAGGAGTTGGCAGAGAGGAGATCCAGGCAGCAGGAGTAGACTACAAGTTCCAGAAGCTTTGAGGCAAAGGGAAGGAGGGAGACTGGTCGGTAACTAGAGGGGTCAGAAGGGTCCAGGGTGGGTTTTTTGAGGATGGGGGAGACAGTGGCATGCTTGAAGGCAGAGGGGAAGGAGCCTGTGGAAAGGGAGAGATTGATGATATGTAGAAGTGGGGGGGCGACAGTGGGAGCAATAGAGGTCAGGAGGTGGGAAGGGATTAGGTCGAGGGGGCAGGTGGAGGGGTTGGAGGAAGAGATCAGAGCGGAGATTTCCTCGAGGTAGGCAGGAGGGAAGGATGTGAGGAGAGAGGGGTGTTACAGGAGCAGGAGGAGGTGGTGGGTGGGAAGCAATGTCCTGATGGATCTTGTCAATCTTTGAGGTGAAGAATGACACAAAATCCTGAGCAGCAAGGGAAGAGGGTGGAGGAGGGCAGGGGGGGTTTAAGGAGGGAGTCGAAAGTAGAGAAGAGGCGGTGAGGGTCGCAAGAGAAAGATTAGATCCTGGAGGCATAATAGCATTGCATAGCCAGGATGATAGCTGAGGAGAGGGAGGAGAGGGAAAATTTGTAGTGGAGGAAGTCAGGAAGGGAGCGGGATTTGTGCCAGAGGCATTCTGCAGCCCAGGTGCAGGAGCGGAGGTAGCGGATGTTAGGGGTGAGCCAGGGGTGGGGTTTTTGGGGCCGGATGGGGCGGGAAGAGAGGGGGGCAAGATAGTCAAGGGTTGAGGAGAGAGAGGTGCTAAGAGCGGAGATGGCAGAGTCAGGGGAGGAGGAGGAGAAAATGGAGGGGAGGAGGGGGGATAGAGAGGAGGCAAACTCCATGGGGGTAATGGCCTGCATATTGCAAAAGGGGCGCGGAGAGGGGGAGGAGGAGGGGGGTTGGTGGGAGAGGCTGAAGGAAGCGAGGAAGTGATCAGAATTATGGCAGGGAGCAAAGGAGAGGTCAGCAAGTGAGCAATTTCGTGAGAAGATGAGGTCTAGGGAGTGGCCGTTGGTATGGGTGGGGGAGTCGGTCCAGAATCAGAGCTCAAAGGAGGAGGTCAGGGAGAGAAAGCGGGAGATAGAGGGTGTGGAAAGTGTGTCAACGTGAATGTTGAAATCACCAAGAATGAGAGCGGGGATGTTATCAGAGAGGAAGAAGGTGAGCCAGGATTCAAAGTCTGGGGGAAAAGAGGAGAGGGATCCTGGGGGTGCTAGATGACAGCAACACGAAGGTGAAAGGGGGAGTATAAACGCACAGAATGGGCCTCAAAGGATGGGAAGGAGAGGGAGGGAGGAGGGGGAAAGGGTTTGGAATTGACAGGGATTGGCAAGGAGGAAACCCACGCCACCCCCCTGACCCTCTGGGTGGGGTCAGTGAGAGAATGAAAGGCTCCCCGAGCATAGAGTGGCTGGGGTAACAGATTTGGAGGGTGAGATCCAGGTTTTAGTAAGAGCAAGGAGTTGAAAGGGGTGAGAGAGGAAGAGATCATGGATGAAGGGGGCTTAGGGCTTTAGCAACAGAAGAGTGGCAGTTCCAGAGGGAGCAGGAGAAAGGTAATTGGTTTCAGGGAAGGCATGGGATGTGGATGAGATTGGGGTGTGTGGAGCAGCTGGGTTTTCAGGGTTTGGGTCTCACACCGGCCTCACACCGACTACAATGGACTGTGGAGTGTCTGGGTGTGCAAGGTTTGGATGAGGAGAGGTAGGGTGGTGGTGGGGGCTTACAGGGAATGGGCAAGGGGAGATGAGGGCAAGGAGGGGGAATGGGCATGGGTGAGAATAAGGGGTAGGTTGGTTGGAGAAAGGCAGTTGGAGGAGGGAGAGGGAGAAGGAGGGGAGCCAACAGCAGGGTGAGAAGGAGAGGGGAAATAGAGGGCAAGGAGGTGAGGGAGATATGGGGAGGCATGCTAGGATGCCCTTCTCTCTCTTGGGCCCCTGAATGTGGCTGGGGTCCGGCTGGAGGTAGTGGGCCAGGTAAAAAACTTGGGTGTCACTTTTGAACACTCTTTGTCCATGAAATCTCAGATATCGGACATGATGCAGAAATGCTTTTTTCAACTACGCAATTTACGTAAGTTATGTTCTTATTTATCCCAGGCTCACCCTCCAGTGACTCATGCCCTGGTGACTATTAGTCTTGATTTTTGTAATTCTCTCTTCTATAGTCCACTGGCAGTGCTTATCCATTGTTTGCAGCTTGGTCAGAATGAAGCAGTGTGGCTGCTTACTGGTTTAGGCAGCCGTGACCATATTACACCTGCCCTGCGCTCTCTGCATTGGCTGTCTGTAGAATGATGGATTGAGTTTAAGATTGTGCTGCTGGTTTTCAGGGTCCTGAACGGTTTAGACGCTGGCTATATCAGAGACCTTCTTCTAGAGCCTCACACTGATGGGTATCTGTGCTCAGGAACCACCCGCTGTTTGGGGGTTCCACCATCACGTCTTAAGTTGGCAGGCGATAAGGCTTTTGCTGTGGTGGGCTCCTCTGTGTGGAACTCGCTCCCCCCAGATGTTCCTCTCAGTTTCTCCCTCCTTACCTTTAAAAAGCAACTGAAAACATATTTATTTTCTAGGTGCTTTTAGGATCCACTGCTGGTCACCTTCATGTATTTTGTCCTTCCTTTTTCCTTACCTTATCTTACCATTTTTAAATATTCTATTTATTACTTGTTTTAAATTGTTTTACAGTGTTTATATCGTGCTTTTATGTAAAATGTAAAGCGCTCTGAGTGCCATGTGGGGGGGGCGGGGCGGGATAAAAATTAAATTCATTATTCATTATTGCATTTGTAGGATGCCATAGAATTTACCCTGCATGGCCACCCAGGAACCACCTGGGAGCCACACATCCGACCGCCCATCTGAAGGTGGAGTGACATGGATGTACGCTTCCACAAGCCTTGCAGCACCCACTCATGGCCACCCACAGCCACCCCTCCATGAGGTGGCCACTTTGGAGCTGCCCATTTTGAAGCACTCCCCACTTACACCACCTGAGTGGCTGCCCTGCAGCAGTGCCACTTAGTAGCCATGGATCCCCCTAATTGCCTTGCTTGTTAAAAACCCTTAGAGATAGATCCTTGCCCTCAGGGGTTTATGATCTATGAGAGACAAGGGGGGATGACAGACAAAGGAGAGGGGGACGTAGGGAGAGATGGATACATTCACAAAAGTAAGAAGTCTCAGATGCAGTCCTTTCATTCAGGAATGTATAGGAAGTAACAGTAAGCAAACAGAATGAAGAGCTAAGGGAAGCCTGATGGAAGAAGCAGGTTTTCAGGAGAGATTTGAAAGTTGGGAGGGAGGGAAATAGAAAGTCAGTACTGAAAGGGACCTTAAGGGTCGTTTAGTTCAACCCCCTGCTCGTAAGCCAGATGATTGCTAGGGGTGTGCACCAGGGCCCCATGTTGTTTTTCATTTTTTGTTATCGCTTTTGTTATTAAAATGTGGTGTTTTTGTTAAAAATAAAATGTCATTTTTTGTTATTGTTGTTATTGGTATTGGTACCAATTTCAAATGAAGATTTTATTTTTGGTATCGATATCAATGTCGTGTGCCAATGAAGAATTATTGTCAGAAGTTGAACTCCTTCCCCTTCTCATTGTGATACAGAAAGAACTGCACACAATAATATATACTGTACACAATACATAGTTTTATTTATATAATATATACAGAATCTAAGCTAAACCTAACCTATGTATAATACAAAATGTTCCTATCATATAATCTTAATATATATAATAAAACAGCCTAGTATCTATCTATCTATCTATCTATCTATCTACATAATATATGGACAGGGGAGACAAACAGGGTAAGGGAAAAGGAAAATTCAGAGGTATATCTACTCTCTCTCTCTCTCTCTCTCTCTCTCTCTCTCTCTCTCTCCCCCCCTACCTAAGGAATAGGGATTGGGTGGTAGGGAAGGGAATAAGGTGTGTGTGTGTGTGTGTGTGTGTGTGTGTATATATATATATATATATATATAATAAGGATTTCTAGTGCAAGTACCAGCAGCTTCTGCAAATACACCCTGACAAGCAATAGAGCTAACACAGAGTGAAGCAACCCAGCCCTATAATATTAAGGGCTGCAGTGCCCTCCCCCAGAGCCCTCCTGATTGGTTCTGGGAGACAGAGGCACTGAGGAATCACAGGGTGCCATTCAACTGCTGGAAACTGCTTGTGCTGCCCATTGTCCAGAGATACATCCATTAGGTCCTTCCCCTCCCAGGTCAGGAGTTCAACACTGTTTCTGGCTCCGAGATGTCTGCTCCCTCCTTTCCTCTCCACATTCCACCCCCCATGGCTGCCAGGCAATAATGAAATCAATAATGACTTTTGTTATTGTTATTGATTTTGTTATTATTTTTTGTCATTTTTGTTACTGCAATAACGATAACGAAAATGACCAAAAAAATAGTTATTGATATAACGAAAACAACATGCACACCCCTAGCATCCCTGACAGATGACTGTCTTGACTCTTTTTGAGTGATGAAGAGCCTATGATTTATTTAGGTAACTTATTGCATTCCTAAACAGCTCATACTGTTAGGATTTTTTTTTTGACATTGCTATCAGTCAGTCCACCTACCTGCTGGCGCGATCAACAAGGAGATAACCCTTGATGATCACCCACCAAGACCAAGGGAGACAAGGATCTGACTAGCAAAAATAAATGAACAAAACCCCACTAAGGAATAGATTCATGAAGCTTCACTAAGTGTTTAAACACATGTACAATTTAAGGAGATTCTGGTGCATTTGCTTCTTTAACAGCAGCAAAACTCTTAAAGTGGAATTTATCATAGTGGGCTTGATTATATAATTTAACTAAAATGGGTGTAATTTAAATTTCTTCCCACTTCAAAGCCTCCTCCACACCACTAGATTGGGCTAAATGGGATTGGTGTAAAGAAGAACTGGTGTCTACACGGAGTGTGGGGGAATGTAATACAGGCTGCATTATGATCTCTAGGGCCTAGTCTTTAAGGAAAAGAACTTTGGCAGAAACTAAAACTAGAGAGGAGGCAAGGATGTTAATGATTAGTTGTGTGGAAATTTTGGAATGTTTGTGAGTTTTCCATGAGGCAAGACAAGTGCCACATCAACAGGGTGATGGGTCATGACTTGGAATCAGACTGTTGAATCAAGGCAGGTGACACAACTGTAGTAGTCCTTCTAGATGCTTTTCTTTTATATGGAAATCTATCCTTAGTAAAAGATGAGCTTATTAAAGGATTTATGAGCATGCATTTCCTTTTGCTGAGTGATTCCGTCTCCCCCTCACATAGCTGTGCGGGGAAGGGTTCTTGTGTCTATCGTGCAGGAAAGAGGCTGCAGGGGTCCCATGGCGGTGACTATTGGGGCCCCTCTCCTCCACACCAGGACTGATAGGGTTAATTCAGGGCAGGTGTGAAGGGATAATCAAAAGTTCAGATGGCGCTGTTGTTCTAAATGGGGACATTTGGCAGGAAAGTGGGCAGGTGGGGCTTACCCTGCCAGCCCAATATAAGGCTGGCCAGGGGGAAGGGCTGGCAGTGAATGGAAATGTTCTGGGATGTGCAAGGGCTAGTCCTGGGGGCATTTGGTAGGCTGGGCCCAGGCTAGAGAAGGCTTGGAAGTGTCCAGGCTTGGGCCTTACTGACGAGCAGCTGGGAGGAGGCTGCTTCAGGCAATAGCTCCCAGTGTGCCTGGACTGCTCTCCAATAGAGTATGGAGCTTCAACCAGGAAGCAGGTGTGTCAACTCCTGGCAGGTCAGGAGAGCTCACTACCAGTGCAGGGCGTACTGGACCCTCAGCCCCCTCTCCCTTCCCGTCTTTACTCTAGCTGTCGTGCGCGTGGTCTCCCTCCACTCCTCCGTCCCACAATATTTATTTGCCACGGATCAGTTTTTTTGTCCAGCCGGGGGGCCCCTTTTTAGGCTACAGATTGAACTCAGCTTTACGAGAGCCGGGTACACTGGTCTCCCATCCTCTCCGCCCCACTGTGTCCTGCTGCTCAGGGCCCAAGGAGGACCCCCCCTAGGTAGGGGTGTGCATGTAATTTTTGTTATTACAATAAAGATAACAAAAATTGTCATTTTTGTTATAGTTATTGCAATAACGGAAATGACAAATAATAATAATGAAAATAGAAACAAAAATGACATTTTGTTTTTTAAATAAAGGGAAAAAATAGAAAACGTATTTCTGGCTATAACCTTTATGTTTCTTATTCAATTCTGATGAAACTTGGGGAGATTGTACCCCCCAATGGATGGCACTATATCTATCAGTTCTTGAAACTATTAGATAAAGGGAACCTATTTTAGAAGCAATTGAACAATGTGATTTTGGGAAAAGCTCCATATACATTCATGGCTACACCTTTTTTTAACTTCAATCCAATTTGCACGAAACCTGTTATTATTATGTCCTTCCACAAGCTTACCACTCCTGCCAATTTTCAGAACAATTTGATAAAGAGTTCTGATGGTATAAGACATTAACTTGAAAATACATTTCCAGCTGTAACATTTGTATATTCCATCCTGTTTACACGATATTTGGCAGGAATGTATCACATACCTTCCCTGCCATTCTGCCCAACTACAGGACAATTTGATAAAGGGACCCAATTTTATAAGCAATTGAGGTTGTCCCCTTGAAGACCATTATTCAGATAATAGCAGCACATGCAGTGCCAGTCAGAGGCAGGCACCTGGCATGGAAGGGCGAGAGAGACTGTAGGAGGGAGGATGTGGAGCAACCCAAAAGACTGACAGACACATTCACTGGCTAATTACTGCATGCTTCCAGCTTTACAGGACCAATTGGCAGTGGCATTGAGGCGGGCATAGGAGGCAGCCCTGAGGCGGGCATAGAAAGGACATAACTGGGACTTTGGGGATAGTATCGCAGCAATCAGGACACATAGGGCATTTTTACACACACCTTAAAGTTCCAGATTTTTCAGTCTTCTAGGTTTACAAGTCCACAATTAAGTTCCAGATTCATTTTTCACACAAACGCTGCCCTGAGGCAGTTCCTGGATGCATTCTTCACACAAACACTGCCCTGAGGAAGTCTAAAGTAGCCGCAGATGTAGACATGACAGGCTGCCATGGAAACCAGGTGATCACAGCTGCCTGGAGCAAAGCAGTTTACCAGGAGAACTTTTTACACACACAAATTCTGGCAGAAGTTCTACGCAGAGCTTCAAAGAGCCGGATGTTTAAGATTTAGACACACAGAAAGTTCATAATGTAACAGCAAACATGCAGGAGAAATGCCTGTGTAAAAACACCCATAGTTTACACATTCAGGCTGGCCAATTATCATCACAATCATCCTGTAGCACTGTGGCAGAGGACAAAAGAGAATCTCTATTGGCTCTTTCCTAAACAGATGCTTCTGACTTCCCAGTAACAAGTGGGGGAGAGATGTTGGGATGGTCACATCACAGAATGAGGCTATTTGGTTGACATTTCTGGTGGCAAATTAGCACCACAAACCGATCTTATACCACAGTGACACGTAAGAGAATCCCTGGCATAGGTTTTTTCTCTGCATATGCTGTGCAGGCATATAAAATCAGGACCCTTTACCACATCTTTCTGATATTTTGCAGAGATGATCATAAAAGTGTGACATACAGCTCTGAAAAATGTCATGTACACTGGTTGGACTACAAAGTAAAAATGTGTTTCCATTGAAACCAATGGAAACAAAAATGAAAGCAAAAACAAAAACGACAATTTGATATTTATGAAAATAAAAAGGACAGATTTAAATAACAAAAATGAAAAATGAAAACAAAAGTGGCATGGGCCCCTGATGCACACTTCTAGTGACAGGAGTGGGAGGTACTGGACCCTTGGTCCCCCCTCTCTCATTGTTCTGGTTGTCAGGTGTATGGCTCCCTCCTTCTACCCCTGCAATAATTTCCTTGCCACCAATCAGCTGTTCAGCCCATGGGAAGGGCAATTTGTAGGTCACAGATAGAGTTCAGCTCCACGGGATCTGGGAACACTGGTCTCCTAGCCCCTCTTTCCCACTGTGGTCCCATGTCCTGGGACTCAACCCGAACGCGATCTGAACTGACCGAACTGTTTGGCCATTTCACCATTCGGTGTTTGGTTTGTTCGGTATGTTTGCGTTCGTGTTCGTGTTCGGTCATCCAAACAGGCCGAGTTTGGGCTGAACTCCCGAACCGCATTCGCCCATCCCTAGCAATTACACTTGGGATCAAGTTGGAGGTGCATGCCCAGGACTTACGATCAGAGTTCATTGCATGCAGGACAGAGAATGACACAGGTCAGAAAGCAGCCATGTGATCGCAAAAGGGGGAGTGCCAGCATGGTATGGGGCAGAGGTGGATCATGGGAGGAGGGGCCCACAGACTTTTACCTGTTAGGATTTCAATGATGGGGCTTATTGTTTCTGAATGTAGTGTAGTTTTTGTCACATCAGCTGGCTGTGTGCGGGTCCCAAATGCAATCTAGTTATGTTATCTTAGGTCCTTAGTCACGGTTATAGAATATGGTTGGGGGAGCAGAGACCACCAAAGGGTGCCACTGTGCATTATTCCCCTTGACCTGTTCTCAGGGAGGACAGGCATGCAGGAATGCGGCGCCCTTTTGAGCATCAAGGGATGTAGTGGGTCAGATAGGATATCCCTAGCGGAGTAGGATGGAGGGCCCCACCATGCCAATCATCTATTTAGACAATGATCTCAGTTCAGAGTTGGAAATGTCCCAGCTACCTGGCACCAGGTTGGATGCCCTGTAGAAGAACATCAGCAAGTGCCTAGAGGAGAAGGATTACTCAGAAGGAACTATAGTCATCTTTGCGCATTCTGTTATGTAGAATGGGGGAACATAGTTGGCACATAGAGCAATTGGCTGGTTGAAGAACAAAGTGTCCTGGGCCGATGGAGTCCAATCGTCTCCATTTAGAATTGACTTGTACCATGGGGTTTTTAAAAGAGGACACTGGTGAGGTTTTTATGATATGGTCTGGTGGGGAAGGCAGTTGGGGCAAGCATGCCTAAGCATAAGCTGGCTGCTTTAGTGACAGAAGTCCAGTGCTAAAGGAAATAAGTGAGCTCATAACAATGGAATGGATCTGGAATTATGGAAACTGGCACCTCATTATAAGATAAGATCAGAGGATAAGGGGCCCACAGTTTCACCTAACCCTGGATGGTGGTGGCTACTAAGCAGGATAAATGAGGTCCCTCGTTAGTGTAGGAACCTCATCCTTTCCTCAGTACTCCACCATAGGAGTTCTGGGTGGTTGGAACGGTAATGGATTGGGAGACTCTATTATGGTAACTGGAATGGAAAATGGATCAGGAAAGTCCATGCTGCATAAATGAGCTTACACTGGACTTGTAGGATGAAAAGGGGGATGGTTTTCTGGTTGCACTGTTTCCCACAGACTGCTGTGTTGCTTAATTAATAAAAAGTTGTGGCTAGTTTTACCCAATTTCTGCATCTGTAGCCTCTTTCCACATAGTGGGGATAATTCCCCCTACATATAGCTGTGTGGGAGGGCCCTTGTCTCTATCATGCAGGAAAGAGGCTGCAGGGGTCCCATGGCCGTGACTATTTGAACACCTCTCTTCCACACTAGGGATGATGGTACTGCTCAGCGGGATGATGCCGGCTGTATATACTGCGAAGGGTCTGCCTTGTCAGGGGACAAATGCTGGCACCATAACTCCCGCAAAGGGCAAGCCAATTTTTAAACGTTAGGTACTTCTTACTTTTGACTATAGCCTATGGTCTACGGAATTCTAATATGAATGAATTTTATACTCTGTATTTGTGTTTTGTGTTATGTATTGTCCATCCATGGAAATCTGTACAATGTGACTCTCATATAAATTTTGTTATGGCTACGACTTAAACAATAAAATTTACTTACTTACTTATTAGGGATGATAGGGTTAATGCAGGCCTGCAAAAGGTCAGGTGGAGCCATTGCTCCCTACGGGGACTTTTGATGGGGAAATGGGCAGGTGGGGCTTACCTGCCAGTCCAATATAAGACTGGCAAAGGGGAAGGGCTGGCAGTGAGGGAAAATGGTCTGGGAAGCACAAGGCCAACCCAACAGCCCTCTCAGACTGACACTACAGGCTTCGCTGGTTGCCTTAATTGGAACCAGGAAGGAATTTCTCCCTTATTAGGTGGTTTAGCTTGAGCCTCAAGTGGTTTTTTTTCCTTCACCTTTCTTTTACTGCCATTCCCCATGCATTGTGGTGACTGGAACAGAAGATGGATCGGGAAAATCCATGCTGGATAAATGAATTTAGGCATTGAACTTGTAGGATGAAAAGGGGGATGGTTTGATGGTTGCACTGTTTCCCCCCTCTCCCCAGACTGCTGTGTTTAATTAATAAAGAGTTTAACCTAAATTCTGTGTCTGTAGCCTCTTTCCATGTTGTGGGGATAAAGTGCCATTTGACAAATTCAAACTAAGTACATTTTCTTGCTCTTTAAACTATTCATCTGAGAGGAAACTTTAACCCAGTAGCTCAAATCCTGAGCAGCTTCCAAACTTTATAAATCCTGTTTTTATCAAAATATTGCTGTTAAGTTATTCTAGGCAAAGAAAATGTGTATTTGATAAAAGGAAATCTTTACCCAAAGGTATATAAGACCTTTAATAAGATCATGGTCTATCAGTGTAAAGTTATTTTTCAGTGGATTGTGTTTAAGTTAGATTTATTTGGCCTTTCGGTGGCATTTAGGGTTTTCCAACTGGTTGCTTCCTCAAAATATAAAAGAGGAAGCATCAGTGAGCTATTTTTATGTCACCCCTTGAAGTAGAAATGTGGTGATGCATATTCACCAATTAAAGCTGGATGTAAAGGGGAGGGAATATGAACCTTCTTATACGCGGCTTTATATTCCTGTTGCTCAGGAATGGCAACATCTCATTATTATCTGAGGAGGGTAAATGGAACCCCCCCCCCCAATTTTACTATTTATGGAAGGAACATCTGTGACTGATTGCCAGTTTCAGAAAGAGATGAAGAGTTGATGGGAAACAGTATTATTCAATTTTTTACATTATAAACATTATCATCATTTTAATTATTATTTTAAAAGTATATTTGTCACCATTCTCTGAAAAGGACTCAGGGCAGTTTACAAGGAATAAAACCACAGTGGTAAAATACCCAAAACTCCTCTTCACCTGCAGCCCCCAAAGACAACTGCCATTTTTAGATGCCACACTAACACACAAGTCCACCCATCCCCAAGTGTTCATCTGGAGGTGGGGGTGTGTGTGCCCTCCCGTGACCCATGCAGCACCCACCCATGACCAATTGTGGAGCACTGATGAAAAAGCTGGAGTGCTCTGTGCAGGGGCCGGCAGAATGGTGCGCAGGGGCAGGTGCCCATGCATCCCCAACCTGTATGAATGACAACAGCCAGACCTGTCGGCTGAGTGGTCCAGCATTCAGAGGCACTGTGGATGGGGAAACAGCCTTTTTAAGGCACAGGAACCGGCCGGGTGTGCTGGGGAGCCTTGGCTCCCCAGTGCTCAGCTGGGACATGTTGATATCAGAGGCTAGCCTGGCATACTTCCCCCTCTACGACAGTCTGTGGAAGGGGGAGCACATGGAGGATGTTGGGGTACCCACCTAGGGAGCTACCCGTTTGAACCCCTCCCCACTCACAAAGTGTGTGTGGGCACTCCACAGCCATCCCAATCAGTGAACATGGACCAGACTCCCAGCTGTGCTAGTTTAAAAATGGTCAAACTGTCCTCAAATACAATCTTATAAAAAATCCACTTTATCATTTAGAAATAAGCAAACCCTATGACCTCTGTTCTCTCTCTTATTTGGAGGAGTTCCCTCCTCCCATTCTCAAGTTCAGGCCCCATCCCAAAAGAGTGGTCATCGTTGACCCCCAAACTCTCCCACCCACTCTCCCATCTCTCAAATGGGGATATCCCTTCACTCCTATTCCCTTAGTTTTCCTACCTGGGTCATACTCCTTCCCTTGCTACCGGGGGTTGTAGCTTTCCCACCTCTCACAATTTCAACCCTTTATATCCTAATTGCAGCTCTCCCACTACATATCCCCCTTAGAACACATCCTTTAGCACCAGTCTTTGGTAGGCCTGAAACAACAAATCACACTGAATGTTGTTTCTGTTGGAAACAGGTCATTCACCTCCATTCATATGATGTGGAAACTTAACAACTTTTCTGCTATTTTTACTATTTGTTGTTATTTTTCGCAAGTTGAACAGATCTGCTATGGACCCAATCCCAAGCCCTGTGTATGCCCCATGCACACCCCTAGGGGCTGTGTAGACACAAATGTGTGTCTACACAGCCCGGCTAAGTGATGGGGAAGTGCTGGAAATTGCTGTAAAACTGCTGTAAAAGGCCACAAAAGTGACGAAGAGTGATGAAAAATGATGAAAAATGCTGGGAAGTGACAAAATTGATGGGAAACGACAGAAAATCACAGGTGCCAATATCAACAATGGTAGATGTGCAGAATCACCAGAGATTGATGAAGTACCAATGAACACTTGCAAGCACTCCTGAAGGATCGGTATTTCCCTTCAAACTGGGAACATTTGTTCTTATTTCAGTTCTAGTCTTTGGCTGCTTCTTTAGGGGTCGGACAGCATCTTCAAAGTATTAAGCAGGGATGTCCCCTCAGTCCAGCTAGGTCTCTGCATGATGGTAGAGTGGAGGGAAACAATCTGCATATTACAACATATGCATCATATAGTATAGTATAGAAAAATTATGGATAGATGTATTACGTAGGAATGTCCCTTTCTGTACTTGGCTTTAACAGATTATAAGATCAAGCACAGGGCAATGCCATTCTGATAGCCAGTAGTGTGTGTGTGTGTGTGTTGCTATGCCTGCCCCCCAGCAATCAATGGCACCCACAAGGACTCCACTCAAAACTGGCCAGCCAGCTAGCCTAGGCCTTGGGTGAAAAATAGGAGAGTATACTTATTAGATTTGTGTGTGTCATAAAGCAGGGAGGGACTGCAAACACTTTGGAGGATAGGATTAAAATTCAGAATGGTCTTGGCAAATAGAAAAAGTGGTCTGAATAAAAGCAATACAATGAAATTCAACAATGATAAAGTTTATCATGCACTGGAAAAAACTAAACAGAGGTATGAAATGGGGGTAAGTAGTAGGGATGTGCGAACATGGTTCAGAAGTTCGGAGTTTAGACTGAACTTGAATAGTTTGGTTGACTGAACTGAACTTTCAAACCGAACTTGAATTCGACTGAACAGTTCGGTCGAATCCGAACGAGTTTGGAAGGCCAAAAAACCCTAGTTTTGAATGTACGAACTCGGTTCGGAAGTTAGGAATGCAACCAAACTCAAATAGTTCGGTCGACCAAACTGAACTTTCGAACCGAACTCGATTTTCAAACTGAACCGAACCGAATTTCCGAACTTGGTTCTGTTCGCACATCCCTAGTAAGTAGCAAGGTAATAGAACTTCTGGGAAGGATCTGGAACTTTGAATCAACTACAAACTAAGTAAAAGACAACAGGATAATGCTGTAGCAAAAACAGCAAATGGTATTTTGGGAGACCAATTCAAACTGTTCATCTTGGATCCTTGGTAAGAGGGTGGACTACTTTTTATTTTAGTGACTAGGATCTCCAACAACAAATATAAGTAAGCCAGGAATCAAAGTATTATAGAATTGGATTAAAATCATGATATTTTAAAAATAAGATTTTGTGTTCTCTTATTATGTCTCCTGGGTTTTGAGGTATTAGAGCTGCAATAGCTTTCAAACTTTTTTTCAAAAACTTTTTTTCAATCATTTTCAAAAATAAATGTTTGTTTTTTTCATAATTTCACCAGCTGTGGGTTTTGGAGCACAGCTAAAATCATGAAACTCATAATAAAACCATGAGAGTTGGCTATGCAGAATCTCAAGAGTATAAAGGTAATGTGTTACCTGTTCTAGAAACACTGGAGGATTCTAGTAGTCTTAATAGCTTGCTCTAAGAATCACTAGTTCTTCTAAGGAGAGGAGACCACAACCCGTTACTGGTTTGGTTATTTACAGTACATGAGGTTGAAGGTGACTGATAAATTCCCCACTCATTTGTAGTCAAATGTTGTTTGCTTGTGGGCAGAAAGGTCAGAATTATCATCAGATAAAGGCTAGGGAGAATTCTCCCTTTATTTGTAATTGACTGCTACAACTGGCTATGAAATCCGCAGCATGTATTCTAGCCAATGAAATGATTCAGTGTACATTTGCTATTATGGCATATGATTACTGTTGATGTTCTGATATTTAGTCAATGAGAAGTGCTATGAAGATGTGTCAGCATAAGACCTTGATCAATAGTTACTACTTGAGAAAGAGCTGTGAAATTGATGTCAATAACCATGTTGTGGCAGTAATCTATGCCCGGGAGACCAGAGAAATGACAGGAAAATGTCAAATATTAAAATGCTACATGGATGAAAGATGACTGATAATGAGAGCAAAGGTTAGTATAAATCACCACAAAACTATTCCTATAAGAAAGAGAGATGAAACTTAACTTGTGGGGAAACTTCTGCAATATTTTACACTTGATTATAGCTAGGAATACCATAATCAATAACTATTTTTTCTTTTATTATGTTTGTTTATAGAAAGATCTCAGACCAAATTAATCAACACTGTACTGCATGCAATAGCTTTTCAAAAACATGCACGCTCTTTCTTTTATAATATTAAATCTGACTATATTTGTGTGATGGAGCCAAGACACTGATATGAAGCTAACTTAACCAACAGCAAACCTCTCCTTTCTTGAGTCTCTCTGCTGGGAAACAAGAATAAAGCAAGCTACAGCACAGTGCCAATTACAAATTAGATGTATACTGGATTGCATTGGGAGTTGAGAGGAGTGCATTTATTTCAAGTACAAAGTAGAAAATTACAAACAAAACAACAGGGACCATGTGACAATAATTACTATGAATACATCTCTGTCTCTGGTATAAACATTGGTTACAGTTTATTAGAAATGATGAAAAATTCATATATATATATATATATATATATATATATATATATATATATATATATATATATATATATGAACAATCAAGATAAATAATATCAAACACTCAAGTATTAAAATACAAAGTATCAATAATCAATAAATGTCCATTGAACATTAAAATGGAATCGTGTTGAAATATTGTTTGTTATGCCATATATATCTTGCCAACACGTTTCGGAAACTTTCTTCAGGCCTTGAACTTCTAAAGCTTCAACATGGTGTTGTAATTAAATATTTTTTCAATAATAATGACCTAATAAAATATTTCAACATGGTTTCATTCTGATGTTTGATGGATATTTATTGATTATTGATACTTTAATTGTATTTTGATATTTGAGTGTTTTATGCTATTTATCTTGTTTGTTCTTATATATATGAATTTTTCATCATTTCTAATAATTACTATAAAATTGTAACCAATGTTTATACCAGAGACTGAGATGTATTCATAGTAGTTATTGTCACACGGTCCCTGTTGTTTTATTTACAGTGTTTGTTATTTGGACTGGAGTGTTATAGGTTCTTTTTGTTATTATTGAGGAGTGAAACATATCCATATACAGATAATATGTTTTCTATGCTGTAATAAAATTATATCACAGAATGACACATCTCTCATTTTATGAACAATTATATAAAGCTAGTGAGATTTTTACTTATTTAGAATCCTACAACTGCAAAATGGAAACATGTTTTTAAAAAGTATTCACAGAAGATATGGTAGCCCTCTTTTTAATTAATATTCTGCTCCCTTTTCCTGTTTGAATGCCTGAAGTCATAAGAACATAAGCAGTGCCATACTGAGTCAGACCAATGGTCCATCAAGTCCAGCATCCTGTCCTCTGTCAGTGACCAATCTCAATCGCATGGGAGAAGAACCAACAGTCACAATATGCAATCTATTCCCCGTTGTTCACCCAGCTCCTGACAGTAAGAAGTTCATCCCGTAAGCTACTTGGTTAATAGCCATTAATGGACCTATTATCTAAGAACTTATCAAGTCCTTTTTAAAACCCAGCTATACTACTGGCCCCGACAACGTCCTCTGGCAACAAATTCCATAAGTTAATTATGTGTTGAGTGAAAAAGTACTTCCTTTCATTGTTTTAAATCTGCCAGCAGCTAGTTTCATGGAGTGTACCCTAGTTCTAGTACTATTTGAGAGGGTAAATAACTGTTCCCTATCTACTCGTTCCATACCACTCAAGATTTTATAAACCTCTATCATGTCCCCTCTCAAGCCGTTTTTAGACGAGCACGCGGTGCGCTCGCGCATCGTTGCCAAATCCCACGAGACAGGATTAGACGAGACGCTGCCGTGAGTCACGCGCACAGGAGGGGGACGTGCATTCTTTTCCAGCCACGATCTGACCACCTTGATCGCCGACCCAGTCAGATCGCGGCCGGAAAAGAATGCATGTTCCCCTCCCATGTGCGTGACTCACAGCAGCATCTCGTCTAATCCCGTCTCGCGGGATTTTGGCAATGACGCGCGAGCACACCTCGCGCTCATCTAAAAATGGCCTCAGTCTTCCCTTCTCTAAGCTGAAGAGACCAGCTTGTCAAACCTCTCTTTGTGCGGAAGCTGTTCCATACCCTTTATTATTCTCGTTGCCCTTCTCTGTACCTTTTCTAGTTCAGCTATGTCTTTTTTGAGATGGGGCGACCAGAACTGCACACAATATTTCAGGTGCGGTCACACCATCAATTTGTATAGAGGCATGATGATATCCTCAGTTTTATTCTCTATCCTTTTGTGAATAACTCCTAACATTCTGTTTGCTTTTTTGACTGCTACTGCACACTGGGCTGAGGATTTCATGTATTGTCCACAATCACACCCAGATTCTTTTCCTGAGTGGCAACTCCTACCTTAGTACCCAGCATTGTGTACGCATCATTTGGATTATTTTTCCCTATGTGCGTCACTTTGCACTGGCCCACATTAAATCTCATGTGTCATTTAGATGCCCAGGCACCCAGTCTTGTAAGATCCTGTTGCAGTTCTTCACAGGGTGTTTTCAGATGTTACGAGATCACGCTCAACCACAGTGAACCACACTTAATCCCACAGTGGGGCCAAAGAGCCCTGAACGTCTGGACAGGGGGCAGGGGCAGGCATGGATCCACCCTCTCATTCCCGCAGGGCAACCCCGGCACCTGGTGTCCCCACAGTCTGTCGCCCCAGCGCAGCGCATGCGGGAGTACCAGGCATGGGTCCGCAGGTGGAGGGAGGAACAGGCACAGGACATCATGCAGAAAGTGGAGGAACAGGGGGAGCGGATGATCGAGGCCATGGGCCGCATGGAGGCAGCCATCGAGCGGTTCCTGGAGCGGGCCGAGGAGAGGGACAAGAGGCTCCAGGCCGAGGTGTGCCTGGAGCAGCGCCGGGAGTGCAGGGCGCACAGCAGGCAGGAGGAGCTGCTCGGGGACCTCAGGCAGGACATCCAAGCCATGGTGTGGGAGCACTTGGCCAAAATGGACCGCTCCCACGACATCGGAACCTCCCTGCTCCTGCACGCCGGCATGATGTGTGCCCATGTGCTGGCAGGCGCACCCCCGGGCACCCTGCCTTCCCAGGTCCAAATGCCGGGACCCTCAGCGCCCCCGGCCCTGGCCCAGGTGCCCCAACCACCCCCACGCCCTCAGGGCCCGCGCATGCACCTCCCGGTGCCCCCTGTGCTCCAGCGGGTGCAGCCCCCCTGGGGGACAGCCAGGGCCCCGGGAACCCTCTCCCCCACCCACCCACCCCCCTGCCAGACCAGGAGCCGGCCCAGGACAATGCAGGGGACACGGACAGCGGGGGGG
>QEPC01009286.1:198010-218669 GCA_003113815.1 Sphenodon punctatus
CCCCGGGCAGCCGTGTGGGTGCCTTTGAGAGCCTGAGCTCTGGACTCCGTTACTTCGGCTATGAGGCGAGCGCTCGTGATTGCCGGCTGCATACGGAGGCCCTGGGGCTTGTTCATTTCCCTGAGGGGCGCATCCCGGACAAGCAGTGCTCCCATGTGCCTTGGACCGGGGCAGAGATCGTGTCTGCGCTGGTGGTGTGCGGTCAGAGTGCCTACATGGAGTGCCTTGCTGAGGGTGGCCCTGCCTTGGCCGTGTCCTACTTTTCGTGTGTTCACGGGGCGCGTGGGTACCAGCGCACCTGTGGGGCAGTGTACCATCGGCTGCTGGAGCTGGGACATCTTCCTTGGCCCCCTTCTGCTGCCTGCTGTGTGTCGGAGCCTTCCGCGGCGGAGATGTCGGCCCTGTTGGGGGTGTGGTCCCATGTGGATGTCCAGCTGGCTCTCACCATGCATGATACCTTTGAGGCATACTACCTGATCGCGCACCACATGTCAGTGCAGGGGTACCACCAGGGCTTGCTGCATTGGCCCCACCTGTTCACCGGGTGGGGCACCCAGGCCCTGGGCCCGCTGTGGCCCCCAGCGGCAGCCTGTGACTCCTACTGCTCCTCCCGCCCCCATGTGGGCTTCCGCCCTGGTCTGGGGGGGGCAGTCCCCGCTGCCTGCTCCTGCCCTGGTGTCTCTGCTGTGGTGTGATCCTGGCTGCCTCGTTGGGTGCTGCTGCCCCTGCCTGTGGCCCTGGCCCTCCTCTGGACCCCCCCACCCCAGTTGCCCATCCCGGTGGCTGGGTGCAGTGCTCTGTGTGGCCTCTCGACCCGCCCGTGTGCAGCTACCGGTCCGCTCCCACCTGTCCTGGCTCCTGCTGCCCCCCCCATGGGTGCTTGTGTGACCTGGGGGTTCAGGCGCCCCCGAACTGGACCGTGTTCCTTCCCCGGGGGGGCATCATCGCTGGACCTGCAGCACGGCTCCGCACGACCTGGCTGGCCTCGATCTGCCCCTCTGTGACTGTGGGGCCACCTTCCTCCTCTGGGACCCTCTACGCCAGGCTCGCTGTGCATTGCGGGCCCCCATCGTGCTTTGGTCCGGGGGTCCCGGCCCCCCCTTTCTGAGACTGCCTATGTTGCTGTGGGGGAGCCTATGTGGGCTGTGATGCTGTGGGGGTGAGGGTTGCTGCTGCCTGTGCCCTGCCCCTTTGCAGTGCCCCCCCTCGTCCCTGCTCCCGCTCCCGTTGTTCCTTGTGACCTTTTCTGGGCACCCTCGCCCCCCCTTCCCAACCTTTCCCTTGTGTATGTGTGTGTGTCTGTGTCTGTGTCTGTGTCTGTGTGTGTGTGCCCAGGCGTGTGGTCATGCAGTGTGTTCCACTACGGGCTCGCTGTCTGTGTGCGTGCTGTATGTGGTACCTGTCAGCCTGTTCTCCCTCTTCCCCCTCCCTTCCCATTTCCCTTATGTGGGCGTTCCCTTGTGTGCCCTTTGGCTTCGTTTGCCCTCAGGTGGCCATATCCGTGTCCCGCCCCTGCCCAGTGTCTTCTGGGAGTTTTGACCACGGCTGGGGATCGGCGTCACGTCTGTTGTGCTGCCCCGGTCCGTGATGAGTTGGCCCAATTCCCGGCCATGGTCCTGGTCCCATCACGTCTGTTTGGGGCTCTTTTTCACCCCGGGGTGTGGTTGTTTTGGTCGCCCCCACTGGGGATTCACTGTGGTGAACCGCCCGCCCATAACGTCTGAAATCACCCACAGTCTGCTCGTGTTTTCTACCTTGAATAACTTGGTGTCATCTGCAAATTTGATCACCTCACTCTTAACACCCTTTTCCAAATCATTAATGAATACATTAAACAGCAGTAGTTCCAATACAGAACTCTGGGGCACACCACTTTTTACATCTCTCCATTGTGAAAACTGACCATTCAGTCCTACTCTTTGCTTCCTATCCTTTAACCAGTTACTGATCCATAGTAAGACACTACCTCCTATCCCATGACTTTTTAATTTTCTCAAGAGTCTTTTATATGGGACCTTATCAAATGTTTTCTGGAAATCCAGGTACACTATATCTACCGGGTCTCCCTTGTCCACATGCTTATTTACATCCTCAACGAATTGCAACAGGTTAGAGAGGCATGACTTAGCTTTGCTAAATCCATGTTGACTCTTCCCCATTAAGCCATGTTTATCAACATGCTGAGCAATTCTGTTCTTAATGATAGTGTCCACCATTTTGTCCGGCACAGAAGTCAAGCTTACTGGTTTGTAGTTTCCAGGATCACCTCTGGATCCCTTTTTAAATATCGGGACCTTTTTTAAAATGAAGGACCTTTTTAAGTCCTTAAATGAAAGTCTCTTTCATCCACCTTCCTTTCCCAAAAAGATAGATAGATATGCTAGTGGTATACAAGATTGGTACAGGATGTGAGCAATGACTTATTTTTTCCCTGGCACTCTCTCCAACTTTTCCATTACCTCAAAGACTGAAATACCTATGTTGACCCTTGAACCTGGATCTCCCCAGCAAGCAGTAACATTTGACAGCGACATAGACCACATCCTAACTCTGCAGTAATGCACTTGCTGTCTCTTCTTTTCTTCTAAGCTCATTGAAATAGATGGTAATCAATGTGGTAATTAATTTGTATGTCTAATACAAATCCCTTGACTGCTAGAGCAGTACACTGAGCCTACTGAACATTTTAAATGTGCCCATATTTATGATGAGGCAAGTCTGAGATTAAAATGGAATTGCATGGTTTATAGGAATTGTCCATTCTCCAGCCCTGGAGTACAAGTTTGATGTTAGCCATAGAAGAATTGAAAATTACCATAATCAGGTGTATGTAAAGGATCTCAAGTGAAAGGATTCTGGAGAATAATGTCACTCATTTTGGGTGTTAACAAATGAGATGTTGCCCCACATTTTCCCCCATTAGCCCCAGATTCACCTGCTCAACTATCCTGTGGCTGCCGGGTGTTCACCCTGGGGCTGGCCTGGGACTGTTGCGGATGGCGTCAACCCGGGAAATGTGGAGCCTGCTGTGTAGACAAAACTGAGGCAACAGGTTACCACAGGGCCGCTGTCTGTCTGTTGGGGTGCACATGGTCTCTGTATGTATCCTGCACTATAGAACCATGGGCGCAGCCTAGAGCATCACTAGAGTGACTGGAAATCAGTGCAGGTGGCAGGAGGGTGGGGAGGAAGGCAGTGCATGGGCAGACTGTGGTGGGGAGGAACACCTGCCTGTTCGTTGCACTGCTCATGCGGGACCTGCGGGAGGCAGCTGCGTGGGAGCTGCATGGAGCCACAATGGACTCTGGGCAGCCTGTGTATACTATTAACATCCTTTGTTTCATCTCACAAATTACAAGTACCACTACGGCTCCCAAATACTTCTTTGGATATGCACATTGACTAAAAGTTGGAGGTTTACTTCAGCTGAATTGTTGAAAAAACACTTGCTTCTAGTGACTCACCCTTGTTCTCACCATAATAGGTTAGAAAATAATTCCAGTTTGGGTGTCAGGACTGTCTGTGGCCAGGAATAACAATCAAGTTGGAGACTATTTGTTATTTCCAAATTCAGAAGCCTATACATTTTGATTTTATTTAAGATAATCCTCTTTATGAAGTGCTTACTTGAGAGGAAGGAGTGCTGTGAATGCTGAACTGAGACCCTCAGGATGCCTGATGATCCTGAAATAACTGTGCATGTGTAAATGGCCGCCACCCTTAACCAAAATGGCCGCAATACTATTGCACTTCTCCTCCCGAACCAATCCATCAACTGACCAGGAGACAGCAGGCACTTCCTCCAGACTTAATTCTGCAGCCACTGCAGCACAATCCTAGGGATCTGCCTGTGTGTTGGGCTTCCCGGGCTATACTGGAACGGGAGGGGGGATGAGTGGTGGCTACTCCCCCCCCGCCCCCAGCATGGCTACACCACATGGGAGGCTGCCTGTAAGCTGGACTCCCTCACTTTTCCCACGAGTGTAGTTGCTTTCTTTTGGGTCCCACGGAGTGACTCCAGGGCGCTCCAATCTTGTGTGAAAGCACCCATAGAAATCTAAATAGGTAAATCATACTAAATTTTAGAGACTTTTTGAAAAGTAGGTTATTACTATAAAACGTTTGAAAGCTATATATTCTGCCCTGCAAACAACTAAAGCATGTTTTATCATGATAGTGAAAAAACAGATTTAGCAAATAGGCTTAGTACTAAATTCTTTCCCTGGGAAAAGCTAAAGCAGGAAGACTGCCTTTAACATAACCATGTTATTGTCAGCGAAGGCATCTCTGTTAGGCTTGTTCTCTTACCTAAACATTCCTATTACTGTCATTTTTCAGGTTTGTCATATTCACTGTCTTGACAGCATAAACACTGCACTGTAAAATCTGTCAGAGAGGCCACTTGATTTCCTACATCTTCTGACACTGGCAGCTCTTTAATATCAGGCTGTCAGAACACCTAAGAGAAAGGTGGGTGCTTGCATGTTCAGTGTTGTTACTGTGACTACCATCACATGTACTTTAATCATTAACCTTATACTACTATGAAATTCTGACTTTTACACCCTTGGAGTTCCATGCAGTAAAATGCTGCTGGCATAAATCTGTCATATAGCTTAGCTGTCTCACTTGCCCCTGGAATTATATTTCTGAAATTAAATGAACCTTTTGTGTTTTATAAGGTGTACATTACTTTTTTCTAAACTATCTTTTGTGATCTATTGTTTGCAGTATGTATTTTGGTAATGCCCAATGGCAATTGTATCTTTGATTCAGTGATATCCACCGGTGAGAACAAAGCAAGTTAAAAGTTCTCTTTTCCTGTACTAAGGACTACACTGAACAGGGGCGTAGCTATGGGCCTCTGGCCAAGAACTCAACATGGGCCCACCTCTTTGTGTCCCGCTGGCGGGCCTAGGGGTGCTTCCCAGCTTGGCGGGCCTGGGGGCGCTGCTATCAAACACACAAGACACCTAAAATGCAGACACCCTATTAAGTGCATTATGCCATGCATTTGTGCCCCCATAATCAATTCACACTGCCCCCACACTATAACCAGTTAATTTGCACAGCTGCCCCCATATAATCAATTCATGCTGCCCTCCCCCATAACCACTTCTGCCGCCCACCCATAACCAGTTCATTTGTGGCCCCGGGGCAGCATGAATTGATTATAGGGGGAGGGGCACAAATGAACTAGTTATGGGGTGGGAGTTTAAAGCCAGTATTCCTTGGCAATAACTTCATTAAGAAGAGTTAATGAAATAGCAGCCATAATAATATCAGAATCATATTTGCAGATTTTCCAAAATAGAATAGATATTGCTTTACATCCTAAATTCCTAACTAAGATAGTATAAGTAAGACAGTTATGATAATGTGACTCTTTTTACACGGGCCTCTCCCACCCATGAACACGCAGATTTCTGCATGTTCATGGGTGGGGGAGCCCTGTGTGAACAGTGCGGTGTCTGTGGCACTGGTGAGTAGGGGTGCATGCACCCGTCTAACATGCATCCCCGCTCACCCCCCCTCACTTGGCCCCATGCACGGAGCAACCGGGGGAAACGGAGGTTGCTCCATGGGTGCAGATGAGTGGGGGGTGAGTGGGGATGCACGTGCGGCCATGTGCACACCCTGCCCATGAACCAGCATGCCCACGGACCCCCCCCACCCAGTGGAAACATATGAAAAGGGTGTGTGAGGAGCCACTCAAAGAAGAACAGAAGGTTGCTGCCTTGTAAACAAGGTTCTTTGAGATGGCTTCTAACATTTTCACAACACCCAACCTTCAGCCCTGCATGGAATTTTTTTATATTCCTAGAAAGGGTTGGAAGGAACTGTCATTCTGAGGGGGAGAGTGCTTTTTATACTAGAGGAGCTCGAGACCATCACGTGGTCTATTATTTGAATAGGGTGAGCATGCACAACCCAGTTACCCAGTTGTGAGAATGATTGGAGACATCTTGAAGAACGTTCTTTACAAGGCAACAACCTTCTGATCACTCCCATGGGGAGGAGTTGTTTGTAAACAAACAGCTTATCTCCCAGTCCTATCGGTGTCCCCCTTCTGCTGCTGCTGCTGCTGCTGCTGCACTACTGACAGGCAGAGGCAGGTGAGTGATGGGCACCCCCCCATGATGTGAGGGTGCCCTGAACCCAGGCCTCCTCCAGCCCAGCCCAGGAGCAGGGCTGCCCCCATGGGGCTAGGCAGTGGCCCCTGGGACCTAGAGACCCTCGGCTTTATGCCGGATTTGTTCAATGGACGCTACGCCCCTGGCACTGAATACAGAGGCATAGCTCTGAGTAAAGGAGTGATGTGTCAATCTAGGAGTAGCCCTGCAAGGTAGACTTAGTTTCCACTTTCTCCTAAACTTTCTCCTTGTTACCAACAGCAAATTAGGGTAGCCTATGTGCTAGCTGAGTATCAAGGGCAGTGTGTGGGACCAGGTGGATGGAGCAAAGGCATGTCTCATTCCCCACTTACTTGCTTTTAGTGAAGTAAGTGGATACGTATAGGTTCAGATAATCTGGAGGAGCAAAATGTCTGTGAGTTATAAATCTGAGGTGTTAGGGCTGAAACGAGTATGGAATTCATTCTTGTGAGAATCTCACAAGAATCTCGCAACCCTGACAAGCTCTTGCAAGATTCTTGGAAGATTCTCAAGAATCTCACAAGATTTATGAGATTCTCAAAAATACTCCTCAAATGGTCTGCACATGTGCAAAATGCTGCGTATGTGCAGAATGGCCCTGGCGGCCATTTTTGTGCATGCACAGACCATTTTTTGCTACTCACGAGAAAGCCTGATTCTTGCGAGATTCTCAAGATGAGAAAATCTCATTGAGAAGCCTATTATTAATGAGATTTTTGAGACAGGAGAACTCTTGTTTCAACCCTTGTCTAGGTCTTGTGGAAATTATGTAAAGGAGGGTCCTTATACACTAGCGTAGGTGTATAATCCAAGTTACAATCTAGCCCTTTAGGCCGCATTCACATCTGTGGTGGTGGTGGCGGCAAAGAAAGTGGTGAGGGAAGACGCGGCAGTGGGGAGGAGCCGGATGACAGAAAAAGAGCCGGTGCAAATGGGGATCTGCCACGACTTCTCTCGTGTATGTCAGGGCAGGATTTCGCGCCCTGACATGCGCAAGAGAAGTCACAGCAGATCCCCTCCACACTGGCTCTTTTCCTGTCATCTAGCTCCTCCTCGCTGCCACGTCTTCCTTGCCACTCTCTCTGCTGCCACCACCACTGCAGATGTGAATGTGGTCATAGTTAGCAAGCTGAAGATAGGTCTACAGCATCTTGGGACCAATTATGTGTTAAGTCAATTATTGAACTTGACTAATCTTCCAAAATCAAGATGTTTTTGATCCTAGTCATATTTCCCTACAGCTGTGCTCTGCCACTCTTATTCATATTAACTAGTACGGTCATCTACAAGGAATCTCTAAAACATCAAATACTCAGGAAAGAATGTGAACAAAGCTTTAAAATCTAGACTTCAATAAAAATTTTAACGTAATGCAGCAACATTTCTGGGTTTTATACAGTTAATGGTGTGCATTATATTAGACTGGAAGGAGGGATGTGTAGTAAAGTTAGTGGACCATATAGCTAAGGATATCTGGGTTTAATTCCTACCTCATCACAGACTTCCTCCTTGACTTTTGGAAAATCACTTAGTTCACTGTTTCTCATTCCACATCTGTAAAAAGGGAATAAAGCTGCTTCTTTTCTCCCACTCTGCCTTGTCTATTTAGATTCTGAACTTCTTGGGGACCGGACTGTCTTTTACTCTGAGTGTAAACTGACGGACTGCAGCCCCGGTTCTCTTTCACTGCACCCCGGGTGACCCATCTGTCTAAAGGCAGGCCGCCAGATGGTGAGATGGAGCAGAAACAAAGCAGGCAGCCAGCTTGCGGTGTTCTGGAACATCCCAAAGCACATGTGTGGAGCAGGCTAGCCAAACCTGGGGCACTGGGATGAGATGAAGCTGCAGTTTGTCTGCTCGGTGGATGGCAGCTACTGTTCTGTCTTGGGCCAATGGTTGCCCCAGGCAATGCCATAGACTTTCAGGTGGCAAATAAAGCATCAGGTGATCTGCCCACAACTCCATGGTGCAGGAGGGGGGCATTTAAAATGGATCCAGGTAGGACTAGGTGCGGGCAGACATGGAGGATACACCCCTGGAGCAGCTCCGAGGGTGGCCAGTCCCATGTCTATCTGAAGACACCCAAAGTTGCTATATGGATGTTAGCACAATGGAACAGCCAGGCACTTCATTCCTTCCTTTATCTCATAGTGAGATTAGAGTTTAGAGGCCAGTCATAGGAACTTCACTTTCCATTTTGTTCTCCTCTGCACTCAGCCATCTAATATCTTTAGGTCCCTTCCACTCCATTTATCCATCCACTATGATCTACACACTTCCTGCATTCTCTGCCTAATGGTTTCCTAGCCACTACAAGGCCAAACAGTGCAGTCCTTAGCAAATGATAGTTCATCGGATATCTGAAACTTCTTCCTTACTATGAGATCAATTATTGTCCCTTTCGCACCAATCCCTTTCACAATGAAAATAAGTAATTAGTGTGGTGCCCTGGGTGTTGCTATAGGTGGGCACAAGGGACTAGGGTCCTGAATGTATTCACCAGAGGAGCCAGGATGGAAAGGAAAATGAAACTAAAAATATCTGGAATCTTGCATCCCCTTTGCCTGGGAACAGAGCCATTGATTTCAGTGGGTGGAGGAATGCTCCCTTAATGTCTTATTGCTAGAAATGCAAATTTCCTCTGTCTCTCTCAGCACCTATGTCTGAGGGTATCCCTTCATACAGCTCTAGTAATATGACCTGTAGAATCCTTTTGCCCTGAAAATTAAATCTATTAGCCCATTAGTCCCTTTCCCTGCCACCCTTCTCTTGCCAGAAATTTCTACCTGAGCAGACATCTGCGAAAAACCTTTTTTTTTCTGAAAGTCAAAAGTTGTTTGGGATATGGACATACACATTGCTCATGCCTTAAAAGTTGGATGCCCCCACCACCACCTTCTCCTCTATAATTACACTCATGCTTAATAGACATTGAGTCAGATTTTAAACAGCTAAATTTTATTTCCATACAGTTTTCAAATGTATGCATATAAAAATATATACACAATTTCTCTCAACTGGATTTGAATTGGGATTACAATTCAATCACAGAGTCACACTTTGGCCTGGAGGCCCACCATGCTGAACCCCGGACCGGGATCCATCTCGGATCCCGGTCTGTGATCAGACTGTCCATCCTTCAGACGTGCCGGCCTGATCCTCACCAGGGATTGGGGAGAGGGCGGGGTGGGGCTGCGCAGCATGCAACCACAGAACCCTGCCCCCCTGCGCTCCCTCGGCCGCCCGTATCATAGTCGGGGCCATGATCTGGGATGGGCCAAGTTAACACACATTGCTTTTGGCTCATCCCGGATCGTGGCCAATCTAACTATGGTTCTCGACCTCCGACTGGCTGGAGGTCGAGAATAGTGTTTAGCTTTGACACCTGCCAGAGATCCACTGTGGTGAACCTCTGGTGGCAGTCAAACAGACGTGCACGGAAACGTCGCCACCACAGGGAATCCACTGGGGTTCACTATAGTGAAAGGCGTTTTCATAACGTCTGAAATTACCCTTTATCTTCTGCTGATTATAATATGTAGAGTCAGATGGATGGAAGGGATCTCAAGGCTCATCTAGCTCAGCTTCCTGCAATGCAGGATTCACCATACCCAAACACCCTCACCCAAAGTTCATCAACTAGAAAGGGAGCCTAGAATAAAAATCTGCCACAAACAGAGATACAGACTGACTAGAGCACACTGCTGACTGAATTACAGGCAACAATCTTATAAAAGAAAAATCAAGATGTCTCAAACAGGTGAGCCACTCCCATGCTGCAGGGCAAGGCAAAAAAACAACAACCTCAGAGTCAACTACCAATGTCTGATGATGTGTGTGGGACCCACCACTCAGACACACGACGTATAACTACAGTACTGGCACCAGAGACTCCATAAGTCCTGCCTCCAGTTGCAGACAACTTTGATGCTTCAGGGGAAGAAAGGAAAAAACATGACATATATTTTGGGTAAAACAAACAATTTCTTTGTGTAGTATTCACATAGAAAACATGTTACAAGTTGAGTGTTATAAATTTATCCAACTCCTTAAAAAAATTATTTAGGTTCTTTGCTCCCACAGTTGTCCCTGGGAGTTTCTTCCAGTAGTAGTCTGCTCTGATGGTTAAAACCATTTCTTCTAATTTCCAACCTCCATTTATCAAAGACTAGCTTGGATCCATTTGTTCTTGTACCCATATTTAGCTTGACTAAAGCCCTTTTTACATGGGCGGCACCCAAGTAGGAACACCCAGATCTGGGATGCTCATGCATGGGTGCTGCTTGTGTAAATTCTGAGGCGGGTTGGGTGGGTGTGCATGCATGTGTGATCCCGTGCACATGCACGCACACCCACCTCCACCCATCACCCATGCATGGAGCAACTGGTGAAAAAGGTGGTTGCTCCATGCGTGATGATGGGTGGAGGTGGGTACAGATGGGTGTGCACCTGTCTACACCTTCACCCACCGCAAACGGACTGTGGTGCACACCGCCCCCTCCCATGCCACGGCCCATGTAAAAAGGGACTAAGTCTTCCCCTTTCATAACCTTTCATAAGGCAAATTATAATCTTTCATAAGGCAAATTATAACCTTAATTGTACCCAATAAACTCAGGTATGTATCTTGTAAGACCTAATTTAATTTATAAAATTAATACAGATTAATTGTCAAACCACAAGTCTTCCTATACAACACAGAAACAGCACAGAAATAATTCTTACATCTTATTATCTCCTCCCACAGATAAAAAAATCTTACGAGTTTCCTCAGCCCGCCAGGCAAATTGAGCTAAACGCGTCACAAAATCTCGATCTTCCTGCTGCAATATCCAGATTACTTTTTCAAATTTAGTTAAAAAATTAATTTTAAATGGCAAAGGCAGCAAATATGTCATTCTAATTTCATCAAACATTGGACATTCTAATAGATAATGAATGGTGTCCTCTATACTATTCCGGCACCTGGGGCAGAACCTTTGGCTTCTAGGGATACCCAACCTATGCCCGCCTATAATGGCTGTGGGCATCTGCTCGAAACAAAGTCTGTTAAGGCTTGTCTTAAATTGCTTTTTAAATTCAGTTTAAAATAATTAGTCAATCCCCATGTGTGCTTAATTAGAATATATAACAGGGCTTTACGTGCAGCATGAACCACTGCAAACTCACTTTGCCTGACTATATCACTCACTCGTTGGGAGTCCCGCTGCAAGATAGTGTGTCGATCTTGCACCATGGGGGAAATGGATACGACTGAGCATATTTTTTTTGTTTGTCCCAGTTTTTCTAAAAGTAGAGGTAAGCTTCTTCAGGCCCTCAGAGAATCTCAGTTGCAGCGCCCTATGGTAACTGGTCTAAGATTATGCCTGGATGCGGAAGCTTCAGCATTAACCTATGCAGTAGCGACTTTTGGTAATTTGGTCTCCCAGGTGAGACACCCAAAAATATTGGAAGGGCATAGGGAGAGCTGTTGATAGTCAGGAGAAGGATTTGGGAGGGAATGATTGATGACTGATTTATGTTAGGGAAGACAGTGGAGGGGAATTGTGGATATAAGGCTTTGTTTTTATATTATTATGCTCATTTTTTTATCTGTTTAGTAACATTAGTTTTTTATATTATTGTGCTCTTTTTTTCTCCTTTCTCTTTTTTCCTTGTTCAATAACATTAGTTGTAAATTAGAATTTATAAAACAGTGAGTTGTGTTATTTTTTTGTACTGTTCCAAAATTGCCAATAACTTTTTAGTTGTGGCAAATAAAGATATTTTCATTCATTCACTCGTTGAGTCATCAGGGGCCTATCCTCCCCCCAACCCCTAAACCTAACATCCTTCTCCACCAAGTTACCGAGCCCTAGCCCCTTGATGTTATTATTTACATAGATTGACTGGGCCTCCCTTTCTCTTTTCCAGTCCTCAAATAAACACATTTTAGGAAGTTGCAACAGGGAATATCCTAAGAGCCACATCCAGTACATTAATACCCTGTTTTCAATTTTCGAATTCAACAACTCAACTCCTGTTTCCAACCTTACCAAAGGCGCTGGAAGTGTGGAAGAAATCCCTAGAATAGAGCACAGAAATTTATTTTGCGGTACCTCCAATTCCTCCTTCGTATATATACCCCATACTTCAGCCCCATACAACAAGTGGGCATTTACCACTGCCTCATATACCTTCAGTGGCATATCTACTGCCCTCTTGACTAGGGAGGCATATAATTTCTTAATTGCTGTGCCATCTGTAATGCCTTCCCTTTAGCCATTTTCAAATGATATTTATATTTCTTATCGGAAGACTGACAAACCCCCAAATATTTATATTTATTTACCTTTTCTAACCTCGTATTCTCCAGCCACCATGATGAGCAGTTACCCCCTCTTCCCCAGGTCATGATTTTAGTTTTCTCATAATTAATCTGGAGTCGATTCTCCTTACACATGGCCTCAAATCTTGAAATTTCTCTTTGCAACCGTATACAGAATTGAGCCAAAATTACTGAATCATCTGCATAGACCAGCATGGGGACCACTGTATTCAAGATTGCCGGGGGGCATGGGGGTGGAACTCTGTTCTCATCATAGCTTTAATAATATAATTAATATACAAATTAAACAAAAGCAGGGCCAAGACACATCTCTGCCTTAGTCCTCGATTAGTCTCAATTTTCGGTGTTACTTTACCCGCCAAGCCCCACCTCACCTATGCATACGTATTTCCGTAGTAGGCCTCCAACAATTTCAGAAGTGCAGGATCCACACCCAATATATACAATTTATTCCACAACAGTCCTCTGTCAACTGAGTCAAACGCTGCCACCAAATCAATGAACTCTAGACAGAGCCTGGCCTTTTTCTTGATAACATACTTGCGTCTTAAAAACTGTAGAGTGAATAAATGATCTATTGTTGTGTATCCCACCCTAAACCCCGCTTGATAGTCAACCAAAATATAATTCTCCTCTACCCAGGTCTGGAGGTGGCTCAACAAATGTCTACCAAACAATTTTGTTTCTATGTTAACCAATGTAATGGGTTGGTAGGCCTCTGGGCTAGCTCTCTGACCTTTCTTAAAGATAGGAACAATTATACTACCCTTCCAGCAATCAGGAATAAGACCCATTTCATTAATGGCATTAAACCAGACCATCAATTTACCACACCACCAGTCTTTATCCAATAGGTATATTTCTGGTGGAATGGCATCAGGTCCTTGGGCTTTATTCCTTTTTATTTGATCCAATAAATTACTAACAGTGTCAGCTGTAACATAATGGGTGAAAACAGACATGACGCTAACCACCCTTTAACCACCCTTGGTGGTTATTTATGCATGTTGCAGGGCTGTATTGGTGCCCTATGCAGCCCTGCAAAATGCATAAATAACCACCAAGGGTGGTTAAAGGGTGGTTAGCGTCATGTCTGTTTTCACCCAATATCGGTCCATATTCCCACCTGTCCTCTCTCTTAGTTCTGATCATACGGGACCACCACCCCTACATCCCGCAAACTTTGTGGTAAAATGCTGGACCCATTCATCAGGTGGAATATTCACTTCTACATTTACATTGTACCTATTCATCCCCTTAGCCACTATTAACCAAAAGCCCTGTCCATCTTTGTTTCTAATAGCTTGGCATAGTTTCCTCTACTGCATTTCGGCATATTCTAGTTTCTTATTTCTGATCAAACATTTATATTCTCCACAAAGTTCCCTATGCCCTTAGGTCCCCTTCTCGTAGTGCTCTAATTTCCTTGTTCAATAATCTCTTCTTCCCCTTTCAGTGTGGGAGCTGCTGTCTCTGGCTGCCCTGATTGTGACCACCTGTACCTGGACTTGCAGCTCCCACAAATAAAGCCCCCTGGCCTGCAGGTGGTTTTGCTATGGGTGGCTGCCAGAGGCTGGTGCCAAAGGCACTTGCTGTTAAGTAGTCTAGGGGCCTTGGGGGATCATACATATTTCTTCTTTTTTGTATGTCAGTAGCTTTGTTCTGTTTATTGTGTGTTGTTTTTAAAGTGGTTTGAAAATGTTTTTAGGTGGGTTAGCATGCAGGGGGGATATGGGCAGGGGCAAGGTTGGGAGGGGGTTAGTTTTTGTTATAACCCCTCTTTGAAAGGAGGAGTTGGGGTTGCAGAGTGCCCTGGCCTCCCCATGAAAGGGGGGTATGGGCATGGGAGACAGAGTTGTGGGTGAGTGCCCTGGCCCTCCTGTGAGATGGGTGTATGGGCATGAGGATGGGAGGGAAAGCCCAGGCCTCCCTGTGAGGGGGGTTATGGGCATGGGGGGTGAGGGTGGCATGGAAAGCCCTGGCCTCCCTGTGAGAGGCAGCTGGACAGGGATTGGGGGAAGGAAGGGAGGGAGTACCTTGGTCTCCCTGTGAGAAGGTGGGTATGGGCATGGGGGAGTGAGGGGGGATTTTCCCCAACCTGCTGCCTTTGTCATTCTACCTCTGGGGATGCTGGACTTGGGAGATCCTCTCCATCTGCCTGCCTCCCTGGGTCCTTGTGGGCCCTTTTGGGAGGTGGGGAGTGGGAATCGGGTGCCGGAGGGGGAAATCTGTTCAGAGGGGGTTGGAAGGGAGGCAGGTATTGGGGTCGTGTTGGGCATGGGAAGGTATGACGGGGTGGGGTTTTATTGTACAAACCAGCTGACTGTAATGTGTTTTTATTTATATATTTATATTGGATATTATATTTGTATTGTATTTATTTATTTTTATATGTTGCTTTTATTGTAAGCCACCTCAAGTCGCCTTTGGGAGAGAGGGATGGGATAAAAATGCCACAAATAATAAATAAATAATAATGATAAAACATCAACTATCCATGTTCTTATTTATGATGAAGCTGCTGACCTCATCTGCATTACAGAGACCTGTCTGGATGAGGCGTCTGGACCTATTTTGTCTCAGATGGTACCAGCCAAATACTCAGGGCAGCATCAGTCTAAGGTGGGGGAGGGAGTGAGAGGGCAGAGTGGCTGTGATCTGTAAAGACACCATAACCTTTTGGAGGTATCGGGTGCCTGACTCATCCAATATGGAATGTGTCCAACTCATGTTGGATTTGGCAGGGGATCCTGCTGGTGTACCCTCCATGTCCCATCATGGTGCTTGGAACAGAAGTAGTCTACACCTGCAGTAATATATGCCTGGAATACTGTGGCAGTTCTGGTCACCCTCATCTTAAAAAAAGATATAGTAGAACTGGAAATGGTGTAGAGAAAGGTAACAAAACGACAAAGGGTATGGAATGGCTTCTATACAAGGAGTGGCTCTATAGGTTAGGACTCTTCAGCATGGAGATGAGATGACTGAGAGGGGATATGACAGAAGTTTACAAAATTATGAGTGGTGCGGCAAAAGTAAAGAGAGAGTGCGGTTGTTTACCCTCTTAAACAATGGGTGCTTTTAGATGGACATGAAGGCAGCCTGTCCCTGGAGATGATCTGGCGGTGCACCCGCTTCCAGCCCTGCCTGAGTCCACATTGGATGGACTAGGTGAGTTCCCTGGCCCGTAGTCTGCATGTGCAGCACCCCACACACACCTAAGAGTTCCGGGCAATCATCCAGCACTCTAGGGTGGAGTCCACAACTCTATGACGTTGCCCAGGGCAATGGCTGGCTGAAAGTGGAGCTGTAGTGTGAGTCTTCTGATCAGATGGACAGCAGCTCTGTTTCAGGCCTGTGCCCAAGGTTTGACAGGACCACTCCTCCAGCAGCGCTCTGGAATGTTTCCTAGCAGTACTGTCTGCTCTCATAATTTTATTACTTACTACTGCTCCTGGAGTCAAATCATTAATGAGAATCAAGGATATCTGATATTTTTTGTGTCTTTCTTTTTTTAACTTCCCTCTGCTCTACTTGCATATCTGGCAAGGACACCTTTAGATGGATGGGCCAGCATGGGGATGAAGCAGATTGGCATTGACTGAACTGGGACTGCCATCCATCTAAAACAGCGGCAGCTGTTAGTGGGTCTTTTGTGGGCTTGTTTGGGGGCAGGGGGTGGAAGTTAGTATTGTTTAAATTGTTTTTAAGTGGTGAGATGTGGGGGGAGGGATGTTGGCAGGGACGAGACTGGGAAAGGGTAAGGTGGGGGATGGGGTGAGATGTGAAGGGCGGAATGGTTAGACAGGTGGGAAAGGGGGGGCACAACCACTCTGTGAAGGGGGGTATGGGCATTGGGGAAGAGGATGGGGGGAAAGTGCCATGGCCCTCCATTGAGAGGGGGGGCTTAGGCACTCAGGATGGGGGGAGGAGGAAGTGCTATGGTGAGAGGGGGCACAACCACTCTGTGAAGGGGGGTATGGGCATTGGGGAAGAGGATGGGGGGAAAGTGCCATGGCCCCCCATTGAGAGGGGGGGCTTAGGCACTCAGGATGGGGGGAGGAGGAAGTGCTATGGTGAGAGGGGGGTGCAGGCACTGGGGAAGAGGGTGGGAGGAAATGCCATCATCTCCTGGTGAGAAAGTGAGGTGTACTCATAAGTACTGGGGAAGAGGGTGGGAGGAAATGCCATGGCCCCCCAGTGCGAGGGGGGGGAGTTGGGCACTGGGGAAGAGGAGTGGGTGGGTTCTTTGGTGCCCTTACAAAGTCTGCAAACTTTGGTGCAAAGTCCCGTCCAACAGAGCTTTTCTGGGTGGTGAGAGGTCTGGTTAATCTGGCCTCTCTCTGCCAGGAATGGGAGTCATCTAATACCCACTGTGAGATTTTTATTAATTACTTTGCAGACAAAATTTCTCATATTCACCATGACTTGGGTGTGACCGTTTCTATGGCAGAGTCAGAGTTTGAGGCTGTGAAGGTCCAACCTTGTCCTTTTTATTTGGATCCATTTCAGTCGTTATCACCCACTGATGAGGAGGATGTGCTTGGGGCTGTGTGTGCCACCAATTGTGAATTAGATCCATGCCCATCCTGGCTAGTGATGTCAGGAAGACATTAGGACTGTTGCTGGCTGGGGTTGTCAATGCCTCCCTTTGGCAATTGTCTGGCATCTGCTTATGAAATCATCCTTGGATGCTGACTCTCCTGCCAGTTATCATCCTGTCTCTAACCTTCCCCTTTTAGGGAAGGTTATGAGCGGGAGTTGACATACTATCAAATTCCTGGACCCCTTTCAGTCTGGCTTTCATCCTGGGCATGGCATGGAGAGTGTGCTTGTGACCTTGATTGATGATCTACGCTTGGAGATCAGCAGAGGGAATTCCACTGTTGAACCTATTAGATCTATCAGTGGCTTTTGACAATGCTGACCATAAGGCATTGTTGATTCAACTGTGGGACCTGGTGGGGGTGCACGGGACTGCTCTCAAGTGGTTTTGTTCCTTCCTGTCAGGGAGGTCTCAGCGGGTGGTGATGGGTGAATGCTCATTGTTGCCCCGTGATCTCCCCTGTGGGGTCCTGCAGGGTTGCATTCTTTCTCTCCTCTTGTTCAACGTGTATATGAAGCCACTGGGCGAGATCATTTGGAGGTTTGGAGTGAGGTGAGGTGTCACCAGCTCTACCTCTCTTTTTCGTCTAACCCAGGTCCTGCAGTCTTCTTCCTTACTTGTTGCTTGGCTGCTGTGGGAGACTGGATGACTGTGAGTCGACTGAAGTTGAATCCTGACAAGACTGAGCTGATGATGGTTTGGCCGGCCTTGTGACTTGAGGGGGATTGGGACCATGGTTATTGATGAGATCCGGCCCCCCTGGTCATTCAGGTTCACAGCCTTGGAGAGCTCCTGGATCCATCCCTGCACTTGGACTTCCAGGTGGTGGTGGTGGCCAGGAGTCCTTTTAATCAACTCCATCTGGTGAGAAGTCTGTAGCCTTTTCTTTCTGATTCAGATCTGGCCACCCTCATCCATGCTTACATCACCTCGAGACTAGACTACTGCAATATGCTCTATGTGGGGCTGCTCTTGAAGACTGTTCAGAAACTGCAGCTGGTGCAGAATGTTGCAGCCCAGCTCCTTTGGGAAATGGGTCACCGGGAGCACATGACACTGGTGCTCCGAAATCTGCACTGGTTGTCTATTGTCTTCTGGGCACAATTCAAGGTGCTGGTTTTGGCCTTTAAAGCCCTAAATGGCTTGAGACCAACTTATCTGGAAGATCACCTGTCCTACCATGTCCCATTGCGACCTCTGTGGTCAGCTGGGGTTGCCTGCCTGGAGATGCCAGTTTGCAACTTGGTCTCCATGGTGAGGAGGATGTTTTCGGCCACTGCTCCACAGCTGTAGAACTCCCTCCTCTGGGAGGTTCGTTTATGTCTGGGCTTTTGAGCCCCTTTAGGAAGCAGTGTAAAACAATTCTATTCACAAGGTCATTTGGTAGTGGGAGTTCGGTTAGAGGGGGAGTCAGGAGGTAGAGGGGTTGGGATGGAGAGGGGTTGGGAGGGATGGTGTGGGATTGTGGGGGTGTTTTATGTTTTGTATTTATGTTTTTTGTTTTTATAGTTTGTATTTTAATACTGTAAGCCACCCTGAGCTGCCTTTGGCAGGAAGGGTGAGGTAAGAAGTTTAAATAAATAAATAAATAAAAATAATAAAAACACACCCAATATTAGAACTAGGAGGCACTCTATGAAACTAACTGGTAGCAGAATTAAAATAACCAAAAGGAAACACTTTTTCACTCAGTGTAAATTTAGCGTGTAGAAATTGTGGCCCAAGGAAGTTAAGACCAATAGCGTAGCCAAGTTTAAACAGGGGTTTGATACATTCTTGGAGGATCAGTCCACAAATGGCTATTAGTCAAGTTCGCCAGGGACGTAACCTCTGACTGTTGGGAGCTGGGAGTAAATAGCAGAGGATGGACCACTCCATTATGACCTTGTGCTTCTCTGAAGTGACCAAAGGTGATCACTGTTGGGGACAGGATCAGGCTCAATGGACTATTAATTTGACCTAGTACAACACTTATGTTCTTTCCTGATATTTTCATTTCTAACTTGTTGCTGCGTCTTACTGCAAGCGACCATCTATAATATTTCATTTCAAAGGTCAGCATTCTTTTTCCATCAGCCTTGTAGGTGCTACTTTAATGAAAAATCATTGTACTCCCTGTTGCAAGCCAACAGGACTCCTCACGGGAGTCAGCACTATGCATGGATCAAACCCTGACAGATACATGTAGTGTCAATTCTTTGGGCTCATCTGCTACCACCACCTGCCAAATTGCTCCCAACTCTCCCACAACAAGCTAAATACTGTGAAAAAATTCAGTTTGGCTGTTGCTGCTCTCCACGTTATCAAATACTGCTACAGAGCACGCCGAATGTCATAAGTCATAAAGGCATATACTGCAGTAATACTGAATCAGTGGATAGAGTCCAATAAAAATCTAAAGTCAACTAATGAAACAATGCTACATTTTGTTCAAAAGTAATTCTATGTTAATACATTTCCCCCACTCTTTTGTATGGACAAAGTGTTTCCTAGGAGTGCAGCTAAGTGTCAGTAACAAAAACCTACATTGTAGGAATCATTTCCCTATTCAGCAAAGGACTCCAGCTCTCAGTTGAGAATACTGGGGATACCACAAGTGTCACTAGGGATACCAGGTTTTTTTAGGATTTAACACTTTCAAATTTGGGGGGGGGGAGGGAGTTATTTTTTATAATGTAGTCATTAAACATTTCAATTATTTTCTATCTAGGGCCCCATAAAGATTCAAGTGAATTCTTATTCCTAAATATGGTCAGCAAATCACTTGGGCTACTTCTAATTTTTTATCAGTCACTTAGCCTTTGGTTTGAAAACCAAGCACATACCAAATTGGATTTGAGCACCACCTCTGAAAGGCTCTAGAACTTGTGCCAGCCTCCAAGTCTAATAAGTCCCATCAGAATCAGACAGTGAATAACAAATGAGATAGAGGGAAATAATGTGATCCTCTTCTTGACCGTGCCTTTCACGATGATGATGATGATGATGGTTTGCACTCCCAGGAAGCTGCAGAGATATCTGGGGTACCAGGTACAGCCATTCAACTAGGATTAGTTTATATTCACTGTTCCAAAGAAGCCTGCAAAGTCTACATAGGGTAATTTCAGACGTTACGAGATCACACTCAACCACAGTGAACCACGCTCAACCCCGCGGCGGGGCTAAGGCGCCCTGAACGTCTGTTTGGTGGCCGCCAGATGTTCACCACGCTCAATACCCACGCGGGGTCAATTTCAACCATGCTTCCTGGGCTCCCCGCACCAATTCCCGTGGACGGTTGGTCAATGAGATCCCCACCCGTGATCAACCAAACATAACGTCTGGATGCCAAACACTGCCCGGGATCAAAAGAAATGATCCCCAGGCGTGGGCAATGCACGTAACGACACTGCCAGGCAACCAGCATCAACACACTCATCGGAGGGAGATTTAAAGAGAAAAGCGCGGCTGGCTAACGTGGCGGAATGGAGCGAGGAGGGAGGTGGAGGTGGAGGTGGAGGTGGAGGTGGGGGAGGCAGGGGCACAGGCGGTGGTGGTGGTGGAGGGGGTGACAGCACAGGAGGGGGGGGG
>QEPC01009286.1:222245-264542 GCA_003113815.1 Sphenodon punctatus
CTCCTTCACTGATGGGGCCACCCATCCTTGGACCTGCTGTGCTGGACTGCCTCTCCTGGCTGCCATTCATTTGCCCCTCGGTGGGATGCCTTGACTGCATGTGCCTTCTGGGCGCCTCCCGGCTGGTTCGCTGTGACATCTGGCCGCCCGCTGTGACATTCGCCCGAGCTGCAGGGCCCCCCCCTTTCCGGGACTGTGTGTTTGCTGTGGGGGTGCCCGTGGGGACTGTTCTGCTGTGGGGTGGGATGTACCTGGTGCAGGTGTCCCGCCCTACCCCTGTGCCCGTTCCTCCCCTCGTCCCGGTCCCGCAGCCCACCCCCCCGGTGCCCGGCCTGCCTTGTGTGGTGTCTGGTCGCCCGTGTCCCCCCCTTCCCTTTCTTTCCTATCCTCCGTGCCCGCGCGTGTGTGTGTGTGTGGTTGTGGTTGTGTGGGATTGGGCTGGCATGTGCTGGTGCTGTGGGTGCCCCCGAGTCCCCGTGGTGTGTGTGTGTGCGTGCGTGTGTGTGCCTGCTGTGTGTGGTACCTGGGCGCCTGTTATCCCTCTCCGTCTCCCCCCTCCCTTCCCGTTCGCCTTGTGTGGGCATTCCCTTTTGTGCCTTTTGGCTTCGTTTGCCCTCAGGCGGCCATGTCTGTGTCCCGCCCCTTCCCGGGGGATTCTTGGTGTGCTCACCACGGCTGGGAATCAGCGTCACGTCTGTTGTGCTGCCCCGGGCCGTGATCTGGCGGCCTGATTCCCATCCGTGGTCCCGGTCCCGTCACATCTGTTCGGGGCTTTTATTGGCCCTGGGGGGTGGTTGATGTGTTCACCCCCACCAGGAATCCACTGTGGTGAACCGCCCGCCCGTAACATCTGAAAACACCCATAGAATCAGAGAATTTGCTTTTCAGAATATGCCAGACAATACTCAGTCTCTGTTAGATTCCTTTAGACCATCAGTATAAGGGAAGATGCATTCTCTTGCCACATCATGGCCTTGGGAATGGGGACCTCTGAACTTTATCTTCTGGCAAAAACCTTGGTAAAAATTATGGATTTTTTTCCTGGGGGCCTTATGATCATCTTGGTGGACTATTTTTTGGAACAATTTTTAAAATATATAGATAGCTATGTTCAGACTACTGCAAATCATTTGTCCCATTCAATCCCTTGAAAAAAATTGCTGCTGTTGCTGCTGCTGCAATCATCTCGTGCTCTTGCTTTACTGAAAACATTAGATTACACATCTCTTCAGACTTCTATAATGAAATGGAAACTCCTTGTATTCATGCTGAAGGCTCTGCACAATCCTGCCCCTACCAAGAGCTGTTCTTGCCTCACTATATACCTTGTTTCAACTCCCCTGCATTTCTCTGCTAATGACTTTTACACGCTTCTCCCACACTGTTTCACTCATGTTTTCCCCTGTGCATGAAAGACAATCCCATTTCCCATGCACCAAGAACTTGATCTACAGTTCAAAGTCAATGGAAGTCTTTCCACTGACTCCAATGCAAGTTGAATCAGTCCCAAATGTCCTTCTCCTTCATCAAACCTTTTGACTGAGATATCACTTATCTGAATTGTTCTTCCATATTGTTCCTGCATAATTGTTTCCACAAAGGAAGCCTTCTTCCTCAGCAGTGGAGTAGTAGAGAACTATACCTTCTGCATCTGGGCTACTTCGTTCCCCAACCCCTTTAAAAGAAGCTTTCTGCCCTGGCAGGCAGCTGCTGAAGGCCGGTGCCAAAGGCAATGGCTGTTAGGTGTCTGTTAAGTGGCCGTAAGAGCCCTTGTAGGATCTTTACCTCAAGGGAGAGATGGATTTATTTTATTTTAAGTAGGGGAGGGAAGAAATGCCATGATTCCCTGGTGGGAAGGGATGTACTGGCATGGGGAGGATGGGGATTGGGGTTACTTTCCTGGACCCCTTGGTGAGAGTGGGGGTACTGGCATGGCGAGGAAGAAGGGTGGGAATCCTGGGGCAGTGAATAGAGGGTGGAGGATGCGTGGTCTTACTGTCATCCTCCCCCAACTCATCAGGGTGGTTGGGATGAGTTGGGGAGGATGGGAGGAGTCTTTACCTGGGGAAGGTGGGAATTGGGTTGGGTTGGGGTTCCCTAGCTGCCTCCTTTGCCAGTCACCTTCTGAGAATGCCAGGCTTGGGGGATGGGATGGGGGACTTTCTGGCCACCACCCCCCGGGGCCTTTCTGGTCATTTGAGGGTTATCACCTTCCAGGTGTGGGCATGGAAAATCTGGGGCCAGAGAGGAGGTCTGTGGTTGGGGTATGTGGGTCAGCTACTGAGCGAATTAGGGTTGTGTTGGGCATGAGGGGCATGGGGGCAGGGCAGGCAGGAAAGTTCACCAGGGATATCAGGAGGGGCACTTAGTGTCTCAATTTGGGGGTTGAGGCCAGTGGGGTCCCTGCTCTGACACAGATGCTATTTAATGCAAGGTCAGTGGTGAATAAAACATCAGTCATCTTTGATCTCATTCAGGATGAGGCCACTGACCTCCTTTGCATTACAGAGACCTGGTTGGATGAGGCATATGGGCCTATATAGTTCCAGATGGTGCCAGCCGAGTACTCAGTGCAGCATCAGCCTAGTATTGGGGGAGGAGTGAGGGGGACTGACGATGATCTATAAAGACACCCTGACTTTTTAAAGGTATCCAGTGTCTAATTCATCCAGTTTAGATTGTGTCTACCTTGTGTTAGAGGCTGTTGCTAGACTGGAGGTTTTGCTGGTAGGGCTGAGACAAGAGCAAGTGTTCCCATTCCGAAGGAAAATACCGACCTCTGTGGAGTGCCTGCAAGTGTCCATCAGTAATTTATCAGTTTCCAATTCTGTGCTTCCATGATTTTTTTATCATTTTTGTCACTTTCTAGGGCTTTTCGTCACTTTCCAGGAATTTGCTGGTTGGGGTTGTCAATGACTCCCTCTTGGAGGGTAGGCTGTCAGACACCCAAAACTGCTGTGGTCTGGCCCCTACTCAAGAAGCCATCTTTGGATGCTGACTCCTTGGCCAGCTGTTGCCCTGTCTCTTAGCATCTCTTTTTCGGGAATGTTATTTAACAGGCGGTTGCCCAGCAGCTTCAGGCTCATCTCGATGTTCTCGGATTCCTGGACCCTTTTCAGTCACATTTGCATCCAAGGTATAGGATGGAGACTGCACCTGTGGCTTTGGTTGATGAGCTATGCTTTGAGATTGAGAAAAGGAACTGTGTTCTCTTGACCGTATTAGACCTTTCAGTGGTGTTTGATACATTTGATCATTTATTTATATATTTTATTTATTTCTTAACATTTATTGGCCGCCCCCTCATGCCTACGGCAACTCGGGGCGGCTTACAACAACTAAAACAATAATAAAAATACATAAAAGACAGTATAAATAATTTTTAAAACTACCCCCCCTCCAAGCATTCCCCCTCCCACCCTTGCCTCCGAAGGCCTGGGCGAACAGCCAGGTCTTACAGGCTCGACGAAAAGCCATCAGACCTGGGGCCAGGTGAGCCTCCTCCAGGAGGGAGTTCCAAAGCTGCAGCCCGGCCACTGAGAATGCCCTCTCCATCGTGGCCCGCTGTTTAACCCAGAGGACCTCCAAGATGGCACCCCCAGAAGACCACAGGGGCTTCCCTGGGGCGTGGAAGGCGAGGCAGTCCCCAAGGTATGAGGGGCCCAGACCATATAGGGCTTTATAAACCAACACCAGCACCTTGAACCTGGCTCGGTACGCTATAGGCAGCCAGTGCAGAGTGCAGAGCACAGGTGTGATGTGCTCCCTTCACCTGGTCCCCATAAGGAGACAGACCGCTGCATTCTGCACCAGCTGCAGCCTCCGAATCAGAACTAAGGGAAGTCCCACGTAGAGCACGTTGCATTAGTCTAGCCTCGAGGTGATGAAGGTGTGAATGAGAGTGGCCAGGTCGGACTTGGAGATGTATGGGCGCAGCCTCCGCACCAGATACAGCTGGCAAAAGGCGACTTTAGCCACCGCTTCCACTTGCCGATCCAGACGGAGGCCTGGATCCAACACCACCCCCAGACTCTGAACCTGCTGGGCTATGGGAGGGGAGACCACCCCCCCCAACCAGAGGAGTCAGCACCTCCCTTTCCCTACCCACCACCATCACCTCTGTCTTATCAGGATTGAGCTTCAGTCTAACTCTGCCGCATCCAATCCGCCACAGCCTTCAAACACTGGGAAAGCAGCAAGACAGTGGGACCTGGGTCAGTCGAACATGAGAGGTACAGCTGAGTATCATCAGCATATTTGAGTTGAGTTTTATTCCCCTATCCCAAGCAATTTATATCCCAGACCCTGTTTATATGTCATTTTAATGTTTATATGGTATTTTAAGTGTTTGGATTGTTTTAAATTGTATTTTATTGTTGTAAGCTGCCTCGAGCTGTGTTCAGGAGGGGCGGGGTAAAAATTTAATAAATAAATAAATAAATAAATATTGGTGACAACGCACCCCGAACCATCTCAAGATCTCCCCCCAGGGGCTGCATATATACGTTAAACAAAAACGGAGACAGAATCAAACCCTGCAGAACGCCGCAGGTCAAGGCCCGGAGGCTAGAGGTTTCAGCTCCCAGCACCACCCGCTGGCTTCTCCCTGAGAGGAATGAGCGGAACCACTCAAAGACAGTCCCGTCCAGACCCCCCAAGTCTCGCAGCCATCTCAACAGCAGCCCATGGTCCACAGTATCAAAAGCGGCTGAGAGATCTAGCAGGATCAAGAATGTAGAACATCCTGCTTCCATCTCCCGGTGGAGATCATCCACTAAAGCCACCATCGCCGTCTCAGTGCCATAGCCAGGGCGGAACCCAGATTGAAAAGGGTCAAGGAAACTGATATGGTCCAGATGCGCCTGGAGCTGCAGAGCCACTGCCCATTCAATAACCTTCCCTAAAAAGGGAAGATTAGAGACAGGACACTAACTGGTGAGTGCGTCCACATCCAATGAAGGCTTCTTCAGCAGGGGGCGCACCACAGCCTCCTTGAGATGGGTGACAGCCTCCCCTCCTGAAGGAACGCGTTCACCACACTTGCCAGAACCGACCCCAGTGTCTCCCTGGAAGCTTTAACCAACCAGGACGGGCACGGATCTAATTCACAACTTGTGGCTCGAACAGACCCCAAGCATCCACCGCATCGACCGGTGTCACTTCCTGAAACTCCTCCCAGAAAGATCGACCAGACGGTGCCTCCATAACCTCACGCTCCTCTTCTACTGCATCCAACCTGGTGTCGAAGTTACTCTGGATCTGAGTGATCTTATCTGCAAAGTAGATGGCAAATTCCTCACAGAGGGCCAGGGACAAGTCCCCGTCCAGGCGGAGGGAGGCCGGACTGACCAGCCCCCGCACCACCCGGAACAGCTCCGGGATCATGAGGTCTTATTGACACGACTGTGGGACCTGGGAGGAGTACATGGGACTGCTAATGAGTAGTTCTGTTTGTTTTTGTGAGGGAGATCCCAGCAGGTGGTGATGGGAGAGTGCTTATCATCCCCTCAGGACCTTCCGTGTGGTTTCCCACAGGCATTCCATCTTGTCTCTCCTCTTGTTCAATGTATATCTGAAGTCACTGGGTGAGATCATTCAGAGGTTTGGGGTGAAGTGCCATCAGTATTCTGATGACACCCAGCTCTACCTCCCTTTTTCATCCAATCCAGGTCCTGCAGATTTGGTGCTTATCCAATTCCTGGGTGCTGTTGGAGATTGGATGAGGGTTAGCTGGTTGAAGCTGAATCCAGACAAGACTGAAGTGATGATTGGCCGACCTTGTGACTTGGGCGGGATTGGGACTCCTGTCAATGATAGGGTCCAACCGCATGTTGTTACCCATGTTCTCAGACTTGGTATGCTTCTGGATCCCTCACTGCACCTGGAACATGAGATTGCAGCAGTGACCAGGAGCACTTTTCACTGGGGCAGACATGAGTAGAACAGTAATTGTTCGTAAGTATTTCTGAGTAGTTGAGAATTGGGCTCAAGTTTCTGGCAGCTACTTGGTAATACCGATGAATACTCCGTATCAGTAGAATACTTGGTACTTGTTAGACTACTTTGTATGGGTTTAGGGTTAGGGTTAAATTTTAAATTTAAATTTAAATTTAAATTTCTCCTGAGTATTCTACCGAGTCCCCTTATGTGTCCCCCTGTCCTTATAAGAAGCACTGGGGGGTGGGCGGAAGGGGGCATGGGCATAAGGCAAGAGGGATGGCAGAAGGAAAATTTCTGGGGGGACATGGTGGGCAGGAAGGGGATCAGCAGGAAATTTTGTAGGGGGAGCACAACAGGTAGGAAGGGAGTCAAGGGGCAGCAAACTCACTGAGAGGAGGGATGCGGCTCATGGAGTAAAAATGGAGCAGCTGCCACAAGTGGATCTGCCGCACCACCCACCACCGCTGGCTCTTTGGGAGCATGCTGGACTACATTTCCCAGCATGCTCCTAGAGCAAAGATGGTGACCTTATCTCCTGGCAGTAGAACAGTGGCTGCAGCTGTTTGCAAGCTGTGCGCTGTCACTCGCCGGAGGAACCTGCAGCTCTGGGGGGACCTCACAGGATCTCATGGGAATGTAGGGAATGGGGATGCATTAGTGGCCCAATGCAGGATAAAGTAAGTATTACTCAATTGAGCCATTACTGAGTACCGAGTACTGTACCGAGCACTGTGCCGATTCCTCGGGTTCTCAGTACTCAGTAAAACTAAGTTAAATACTGCGATCCTCAGCTAAAATCAAGGTGAATCGAGTACTGAGTTTGAGTCCTACTTTTCACCAAGTCCATCTGATGAGGAGGCTGCGACCATTTCTTCCTAATTTGGATCTGACTACCATCATCTATGCCTTCATTACCTCAAGGCTACATTATTGCAATGCATTCTATGTGGGGCAGTCCTTGATGACTTTTTGGAAGCTGCAGCTGGTGCAGGATGTGGTGGCTCAGCTTCTTTTAGGAATGGGTCACTGTGAGCACATTATACCTAACCTTTATAGGTGGACAGTTCTTTAGAGTCTGTACTGGCTGCCTATAGTTTTCCGGATGTTCGTTTTGAACTTTAGAGCCCGACACAGTCTGGGTCCCACATATCTGAAAGACTGCCTTTCCTACCATGCTCCACCATGACCGTTGCATTCAGCTGTGAGCACTCTCTTGCAGGTACGATCTGTCAATCTTGTTCATGCATCAACGGCCCGCAGAGAGGCATTCTTGGTTGCTGACCCAGTATTGTGGAACGGTCCCTTCCCTTAGAGGCCCATCTGAGCCTGAGCATATTCTGGAGATGGTGTAAAACCTTTCTTTGAGGGTGGTTTTTTAAAAAGGGATTTTAATGTATTTTGTGTTTTTAATATTGTAAGCCACCCTGAGCCTTTGGGGAAGGGCAGAGTAAAAATTAAAATACATACATAAATAAAATTAAATATTACACTGCTGCGGTTGCAATAGCATAGTTAAAGCTGTAGTAAAAGTTTTGTTACAGCAGGAAATTAATTCTTTATATCTCTAGAGCAATACAAAATATTGACAAAAGCACTGGAATGAAGTTTCATTTTCTGTATAAGTTTATAGAATACAGAGCTACTCATTTTTAAAAAAATCCTGTCATTCAAAAAATGAAAATACAAGCCAACCAAAAAACCCTATTCCAGTCATTTTTTTACATGGAATATCTGACCGTTATCTGTCTCCCTCTCACAAATCTACTTTTAGAACTAGTGCCTCTACATTTTCCTGGGAAACACATGTTCTCTTAGAAAAATATACTCCAGTGTTTAGAAATTGATTGAATTAGAAACCTCTCTCTCTCTCTCTCACACACACACACACACACTATCAACATCGTCCCCCTTTCTATGCACTTTCAGACTTGTCTCAATTTTATTGCTGAGTTATTGCAGCAAACAGGAGCAGAAAAAGTAACTGTGGTTGTAAAACTGACAGAATTTGGATCATTCCCCATAATCTGCTCAAATCCTTGACCACTTATTGCTCTATGCTCTCCACATACTGGTTCCATGTAGTTGCTGTTCCCAGTTTCCCATCTCCTATGAGTGCCCGCTCCTCCATGCCTTCCCTACATCCAGCTCCCCTAAGACCATGTCTCTTTTCTGCAGCCCATCTACTCCCCTTTACCGTCCACCTCATCTCTACCACCTGGGTTTCTCCAGACAGCTGTCCTTTTCTGTGGGCTGCACAAGAAGCAACTGACCACAAAGATTCCTGATGCCTGGGTGTCCATGAAAGAGACAAGAAAGGAAAGACAGGGTCACAGGTACAATGGGAAAAGTCAAGGAAGTTTAACAAATTCTGGAAAAACAGCAAGTGGAGGAAAACTATTTTTGCACACTTCTCATGCTTTGTCATTAGGATAATTATTAACACTGTACAATATTGGTTAAAAACAGAAGTGATGTTGGCGCAACATCAACCTGGCTCGGGTTGGGAAGTCGCGGTGGAAATGATCTGGGGTGGATCTCAGAACAAATGTGCTCATGGCCAGGGCCCAGGGAGGGCAGAGAGAACCAAAAACGTGCAGCCAGTCCCACTCCCGCACTGTGCCCAGTGCCCGTCCCCACCATTACAGGCAGTCATGGTAGCTAATGGAAGCCAGGCATGGCAGCCAGTCATGGTGGACTTGACCCGGGCTGTGTGTGCCGGCCCAAACAGACATGATAGCCTGCTCTGGTCCACATTGGCCCAGTTGAGTGGGCCTTAGCTCAGGTTGTGATTGTGGAGGTTTCCTGCAATCAGACCCTGGGCTAATGTAATTACCAACACAGTCCAGGACAATCTTGGGCCAGCATCTGGAGGTGCCTGCACAGACATGCAAGTGAGGTCCAGGTCAAGGTGTGACAAAGTGGGCTACACAGACTGCTGTCACGTCTGTTTTTACCCATATGCTACTGGAAGATGCATAACTGGAAAGTTAGAAAGTATTAGAGAGGGGAAGAATCACAGAAGACCTATGTGGTTGCATAAAAATCTTTTTAAGGACCTGAAAATAAAGATACAAACACACCAGAAGTGGGGGGAAAGGGTCAGGTCATTAAGAATGAATATATAGAATTGACATGAGTATGTTGGGACAAAATTAGTCTAGCGAGAGAGGGTGGTTTTGGGTTGGTCCAAAATGTAAAAGACAAAGAGTTAAGATGAAACTTTGATTGGACCAACTTTTGCTGGTGAGAGTATGCAAGCTTTCAGTTTACAGAGAGCCTTCCTCAGGCTAGTAACAAGTCAGAACTATCCAGCTCCCTTCCAACTTATTTTTTTTCCTGCCATCTCCCTCCCAAATCACTGCACCCTTATATATGTCAGTCCTTCATTTGCAGAGTCACAGAGCTGTGGAGTATTAAAAAGCATGTATCTGAACTTCATATTTTAAATATAAATTAAGTTTTGTTTTGTATCTAAAGAGAGTGTGGTTGCCACGTTGGTCCCAAGTGACAGAGCGACAATGTGGTTCGAATGATATCTTTTATTGGACCAACTGTTCTTGGAGGAAATAAGCAAGTTTTCGGGCCACACAGGCATGGAGTGTAGCCAGTAGAAATATATAAAATGAGCAAATGTAGGGCAGGTATATTTGAGGGGGCATGGAATAAGTGGGAGTGGATAGAACAAGGTGGGAGGTGGGGGTGAAGACAAGAGAGAGACATGCCAGACATTTAAATACAGCAGTAAGATTATATGTTGGTGTAGGAAACAAAGAAACAATAGATGGTGGAAAGCACGCAGAGAGAGTAAACATATGGGTTGGGAGAGCTCATCAGGTGAAGGGTATTTAAGAATATAAGAACATAAGGAGGGCCAGGGTCAGACCAAAGGTCTATTGAGCCCAGCATCCTGTTTCCGACAGTGGCCAATCTCAGTCGGTTGGGAGAAGTACCCAACAGATCATAATGGTGTGATCCATTTTCTGTGGTTTATTTCCAGCTCCCGACAGTCAGAGATTACCTCCCCCAACTTAGTTGGCTAATCTGAATTACATAAAAAAGTGTAACTGTATTTCATAGTTAAAATATTTTATTTTCTGCTATATTTTTTTATTTCTTGTATTTTACAAGGCAGCCTATGCAGTGCACGTTCCTCTGTCTCAATAATACTCCTGAGGGTGCAGTGGTAGATCTAGGCCTTGCTGCATTAGAGAATAGAAGTGAGCGCAGCATCAACAGGGGCAGAGCGTGAGTTCATGACCGCCATGACTACCATGGGCCTGTCTCAGAGAATGGTGGGCCCCACACATGCTGGAGGACATACCCTGGACATGATTTTTTGCACAGGCCTTGAGGTGGGGGATCCATTAATGGAGGAGGTGTCATCAGTGCCCTTGTCATGGACAGATCATTATCTCCCCCAGGCTGGTATCCTGGTGCATGTTGGCCCCTGGGAGGATGTGGAACCAGTTAGGATGGTTTGCCCCCGACGGCTTATGGAACCTGGAAGGTTCCAGACCACTCTAGGGGATGTTTCCTCTGATCTCAGTGACTGCTCACTCGATGACCTCGTGACCATATGGAATTCCATATTGGTGGACGCCATCGACTGGGTGGCTCCCAGGCATCCGCTCCCGAGCCGCCAACAATGCAGGTCCCCATGGTATACAGAGGAGCTGTGGCAGATGAAACAGGAAGGGCGGCGGTTAGAGCGATGGTGGCGTCACTCGCGTGCTGAAGTTGACCGATTGTGGCATAGAATCTGGTTGTGTACCTATGCTGTGGCAGTGCAGGCAGCAAAGAAAGTTTTCTTTGATGTCCTCATTGTGTCTGCTAAGTCCCACCCGGTGGAGCTTTTCCAGGTGGTGAGGGGGCTGGTCAGTCCGGCCTCCCTCCGCCTGGACTTAGAATCATCAAATGCCCACTGTGATTTGTTTGTGAACTTTTTTTGCAGATAAAATTGCTCAAATCCACCACAGTTTTGATGCAACATTTTTAGCAGTAGGTGAGCCAGAGGCAGTAGAAGCCCTGTCTTGTCTTGTTTTATGGGATGAATTTCAGGATGTGTCACTCTCAGATGTGGGGGATGCTCTTGGGACTGTTTGAGCCACTTATTGTGAACTAGATCCATGCCCGTCCTGACTGGTCAAGGCCAACCAGGAGACATTAGGGCCGTTGCTGAGGGGGACTGTCAATGCTTCCCTTGAGGAGGGCAGGGTGCTGGACTGTCTCAAGGAGGCTGTGGTGTGGCCCCTTCTCAAGAAGCCATCATTGGACATTGACGTCCTGACCAGCTATCAGCCGGTATCTAACGTTCCCTTTTTAGGGAAGGTTATTGAATGGGTGGTGGCCTGGCAGTTGCAGGAGCATCTGGACTGGATTTTCTCGATCCCTCACAGTCTGGCTTTTGTCCAGAGATGGCATGGAGACTGTGCTTGTGGCCTTGGTCAATGACCTCTCCCGTGAGTTGAACTGGGGTCGTTCGACCCTGCTGATCCTACTAGATCTCTCGGCTGCATTTGATACCGTTGATCATGAGTTGTTGGTGACTCGGCTGTGTGACTGGGCAGGGATTGGTAGGACCGTTCTTGAATGGATCCATTCTTTCCTGACTGGGAGAACTCAACGTGTGGTCCTGGGTGATTTTGCATCTTCTCCCTGGGACCACACATGTGGAGTCCCACAGGGTTCTATCCTATCCCCTCTCTTGTTCAATGTGTATATGCAGCCTTCGGGGGAGGTTGTTAGGGAGTTTGGCGTACGGTGTCATCAATATGTTGATGACACCCAGCTATATATCTCTTTTTCATCCAACTCAACCCCAGCAGTCTCTGTGCTTACCCGGTGTTTGACAGCTGTGGGGGATTGGATGAGGGCGATCCGCCTGAGGTTAAATCCCGACAAGATGGAGGTGATGGTTGTGGGGAAGGCTGGGGAGTGGTGGCGCCCATCATTGATGGGGTCCGTCCTCCCCTGGTATCTCAAGTTCGGAGTCTGGGGGTGCTCCTGGACCCACAGCTCTGCCTGGATGTCCAGATGGCGGCTGTGGTGAAGGGGTTATTTTGCCAATTACATCTGGTGCCTCGGCTTCGGCTGTATGTCTTGGACTTGGATCTGGCCATGATCGCCCATACTTTTATTACCTTGAGGCTGGACTACTGTAACACACTTACTGTGGAGCTACCCTTGGTGCTGGTTCGGAGACTGCAGCTGGTGCAGAACGCAGTGGCTCGTCTCCTAACGGGGACGGACCGACGCGAGCACATTACACCAGTGCTTCGCTCTTTGCACTGACTGCCGATAGTCTTCTGGGCCCAATTCAAGGTGTTGGTGTTGACCTTTAAAGCCCTAAATGGCCTGGGCCCAGTCTAGCTGAAGGACTATCTCACCCGCCAGATCCTTAATCGGTCCCTGTGGTCAGCCGAGGGTGCCCTCCCCGAGGTCCCCCGGGTGTCGATCTTGTGGAGGGTGTTCTCTGTGGCTGCACCGTGGCTGTGGAACTCCCTTCCATCGGAGGTCCACCTGATCACTGACCTCTCTTTCCATAGAGAATGTAAGACTTGCTGTTCCGCTGTGTCGTTCCTGAGGGAGATGGGCTGGGTGGGTTGGGTTAGGGTGGGGTAGCAGGTAATTTGTTTTGTTATGGGGTTTTTAGTTTTATTATTGTTGTTTTTAAATTTGTTTTAATATGTTGTTAGGCACCCCGAGATGCTTTTAGGAGGAGGGGGCTGCATACAAATTTTTATAATTAATAAATAAATAAATAAATAAATATGGTAGTGTGCATGCATCCTTGTCCTTCAGGGACTCTTCTCCACCACTGGGGGTGCTATGGGTCCAGCTATGACTGCCTTTCAGAACAGGTGTCAGAGCAACACCAACGAGGTCCAGTTGCTAAATTTAGGGTGAGTTGGGCCCCAAGACACACATGCAGTTTTCACAGAGTTAACCGGGGTTGCACTGCCCCAGCTCCAGCTTTCTGTGTATTTGTATCTGTTCTAATCCAGATATAATTTCAAAGGATGGAGGGAATGGGGGAAGAGAAAAAGGAACAGAGAGGGATAGTGAATGGGGAGTGGGAGGAAGTAGGGGAGGAGGGAGAAAATGTGAGGGGAGAGGGAATGGGGGAGTAAGACTGCTAGGTCAAAATGTCTAAATATAAGGGAGGATACCTGAGGTGGAGAATGGGGAAGAACATAGAGGGAATGCGAGAGTGAGGAAAGGACAGGCTCAGGTGACTTTTGGTGACAGGCTCTTTGAAAAATTAATTGCATTAAAGGTTTACTCAAGCTCAAAGTTCATGTAGACTTTCATTTATCAGGGTTCAATAAACTAAGTTACTTTCCCCCACAATTGGTATTTTTAAAATATATAAATATGTCTTGTTCCTGATACTTTTAAGTCTTTGTAAAACTACAAATAAAGCTAAGTACAAATTACATATACACAAGTTATTAGAGCACTAGTAAAAGACATTATTGAGTAAATGTATTTTGTATTTTATAAATGGATTATGGATTAATGTAAATACATTTTGTACTTTGTATTTAAAATATTTCTCAAGTAAAATATTTGTATTTTGTGTTTGAATTACTCCATCATATGGATTTTGTCCAGATTTGTCCATAGTTCTAAATTGTTACATGCCTGAAGAAGGGCCCTGTGTGGTTGGGGACACAATCAGAAATGCAAAGGCAGAAAATAACTAACAAGGGATGTTAGAAATGACAAAAAAGAGGTTTCTAAGTACATTAGAAGCAAAAGGAAGACAAAGGAATCTGTAGGCCTACTACTTAATGCAGATGGAGAGATAATTCGAGATGATGGAATACTTAATCTGCCTCAGACTTTTAATTTTTTTTTTATTTTTAAAGTAAGCTCTAGTTAGATAACAAGCGCCTATCTTTAAAAAAGGAAAATCCAGGGAATTATAGACGAGTTTGCCTGACTTCAGTACCTGGGAAGATATAGAGCAAATCGATTTGTAAACAAGTAGCCAATATGAATTTTTATAAGAATAAATAATGCCAGACCAACCTTCTTTCCTTCTTTGATAAAATTACCAGTTTAATAGACAAGGAAAATGCAGTTGACATAATATACCTTGACTTCAGTAAGGCTTTTGATTTAGGCCCACATGATATTCTCCTAAGCAAGATGAAGAAATGTGGTCTAGAAGGAATTTCTACAAGGGCTGATATAGAATTGGTTGAAAAATCATACTCAAAGAGTAATAATTAATGGGTCAACTTTGAACTGGGAAGAGGTGTCAGGCTGGGTTCTGCAAAGGTCTGTCCCGAGTCCAGTGGTGTTTAATGTTTTCATTATTGACTTAGATAAACGCACAGAAAGTATCAAATTTTCTGGTGATACAAAACTGGCTGGGGGGGATTGCAAGTAGTTTAAAAGATAGGATTAAAGTTCAAAATGATTTTGATAATTAGAGATCTGGATTGAAAACAATAGAATAAAATTCAACAAAGACAAGTGTAAAATATTGCACGTAGGAAGGAAAAACCAAATGAATAAGTATATGATGGGAAATAACTGGCTAGGCAGCAGTGGGATTTTGAGGTTATCGTGGAGCAGAAAGTAAATATGAGTCAACTGTGTGGTGCTGTTGTCAAAAATACCAATGCCATTTTGGTTTGTATTAACAGAAGCATCATATCCAAGACTTGGGAACAAATGTTCTCCATCTTTTTTGTTGCACCCCTTTTAAATATCTGAAAATGGTCAGCATGTCCCCCGTTAATTTTATTTTTTCTCTAGGCCAAATATGTCCAGTGTCATTAATCTTTCTTCATAGGACTTGTATTCCAGATCCTTGATCATCTTTGTTGCTTTCTTTTGAATCCTTTCATGTTTGTCATTATTCTTCTTGAAATGTGGAGCCCAAAACTGAACACAGCACTCCAAGAGAGGTCTGGCCAGGGATGAGTACAGTGGTACTATAACTTCTCCATTGTCACTGAAGACAGGACAAGAAGCAATGGCTTTAAACTGGAAGAGGTATATTTAAGTTAAATATTGTTTTAATGAATGTTGTTCGCCGCCCCGAGCTGCCCTGTGGGCAGGAGGGGCGGGATATAAATTTTAAATAAATGAATAAATATTTTGGAGGGGATCTCCTTCTTGAAGGTTTTTAAGAAAAGACTGGACAGGCATCCTTCATGGATGCTTTAGGTATTGTATATCCTGCCTTAGGGCAGCGGGTTGGACTTGATGACCCATGAACTCACTCCCAACTCTCTACAGTTCTATGATTTCTTTTATTTTACCCAACGTCTGCCATTTTGCAAACAAAATGCGCTGCTGTTTTCCTGCTAGAAGGACAGCAGAAGGTGCTTTCAAATGTGACAATGGCCTGCTTTGGCACGCTTTTCATTGCTTTTGAACGGTGGCCACTGTCCTGTTAGTTCATGGCCACTTCCCAGCCACCAGATGTTTGCATGGGATAGATCCCAACCATGAGAACAGCTAGCCTGGACTGTGATTTGCGGAAATCACTGAGTCACAGCTCTCACTAGCTGTCACTACAATGGGATCTAGCCATCCGACTGGGAATAAAGTGGGCTTTTATGTCTGAAAGCCTGCTTCACTGGACCCAGTCTGGAGTCCCCACCAGTGCCAGGCAGCATGGCAGCCATCATTGGCCACCATGGCTGCCTGTTTGGGGGGGGGTGTAATGTGGATGCAACATGGGGCGGGTGGACACATCTCCGTGTGACTACCCACTCTCCCTGGTGGCTGGGTCCGTCATGTTCAGGGCCCATCTGAATCCCAGACGTGGTGGCAACTCAACCCTGGAATGGGTATTTATTTATTAACACCTTCAGACCTACATTTTTTGACCCAGCGTGATTCTACTTTTACCAGTCACACAACACCAGCACAAGTCCCACTGAAGTGAGAACTGTGGTGCTGGAGTGCTTAGGTGCTGTCACGTTTGAAAGCACCCAGAGTCAGAGAGTGGAGAAAAGTAGTGATTTCCCCCAAGTCTCTAATTATTACCCCAATTCCTGACAAGCCAGAAGCAATAGTGACAAGATCTCTGGAGCAGAGGCTACTTCTTCCAATAACATCACCTGCATCTCATTTCCTTCTGTGAAGTGTTTTTTTCTGGGAGGATTTTGTAGATGGAGATAAATTTGAATTTCTTCTTAGATTTTGTGGATGTGAGGGACTTTTAGGGAGAAAACTACAAGGGAGGCACTCTTACTCCATGCTGAACATCTGTTGGGTAGAGAATAGAGGTACTGCTCCTGACCTGCACTACAAGCCCTGAGCTGAGACTTGCGATGTGGACAGAAAGGTGTGTTCTTGCTCTCTCCCAAGACTGGCAGAGTACAGGATCATCAGGGTTTTGACCTGGACTTTGGTGGGGCTCCTTGTTGCTGTCTCAGAAGGCTGCCACCCTAGAGAAAATGTCCATTTTGTCAAACTGGTGATCTGCCTTTGTACATGTTAAATATAGGTTTTTGAATGTGAGATCGTATTTAAGTTGCATGCTAAGCTCTTTGAAGCAAGGACCCCTTTAATGTCATGAGCTCTGCAAACTGCTTTGTATTTTAGCTCTTATATCAAGACTAGAATCATAGAGCTGGAAGGGATGTGAGGGTCAGAGTCTGGCCCCCTGCTTGGTGCAGGATTTGCCATACCTTGATTATGTAACAGACATATTATATGCTCATCCAGCCTCTTTTTAAAAACCTTCAAGGATGGAGAACCCACTTCTCTCCATAGTCCACTCCATTGCCTGACTGCCCTTACAGTTAGGATTTTTTGCTTGATGGTCAATCTAAATCTTCCTTTTTGTAGCCTCATCTTTCTTTCCATCACCTCTTATCCTGCCCTCCATAGCAAGGGAGGACAATTGTTCTCTATCTTCTTTAAATCTTTTTAACAGCATTTGTGGGCTGTTATATCCCCATGAATCTTCTTTTCACCAAGCTAAAGATATCCAAATCCTTCAACCTCTCCTCATATATAGATTTGTGTTCCAAACCCTTTATCATCATTGTTGCTCTCCTCACCAGAATATACTACTGATGAGCAGTATAGCAAAAATGTGGAAGCATTTTTTCCAAGCACACTAATATCACGGAGAAACATTGACATTAGGTACAATATATTGTAATTATAGGAAAGGATCAGTCCACAAGCTAACCTTGTAATTATTGCAGGTTCTTTTAAAAAAAAACTAAATCTCGTTATCTAAGGCAAATGTTAAACTTTTAAATTAAAAATATAATTGTCCTGTACAGTTGTGAACCAAGTGTAGAAACACATGTGATGGCAGTGCTGCAGTGGCCCAACATGGCCTGGGGAGGGAAACCACTGCAGACGTGGGCTGGGCTGGGTTGGGCTCCCAAACAAATGTGCTCACTGTCACCGTCCTGCTGCCTCCACGGCCCAGAGAGGGCAGGAAGAACCAGGAATGTGTGGCCAGCCCAGCTGCACCCAGTACTAAGCCCTCCCCCGCCCCCTGCCATGACTTGCAGCCATGTTGGCCAATGATGGTCAGTCATGGTGGACCCAACCGGGCTGGAATGGCAGCCCCGAAACAGATGTGACAGCCCCCACTGTGACCCTCTTTGGTCCAGTCAGGCAGGACTTAGCCAGAGGTGTGACCTCAGAGGCTAGCGCCAGCATGGAACAATCCTGGACCAGCATCTGGCAGTGCCTGCACAGCACACACATGCAGGTGAGGTCTGGTCCAAAGCAGGTCAAACCAGAGCAGTGGTCACTGTCATGTCTGTTTTTACACAAAGAACTGATTAGTCCACAGATGGTGTGTTAATAATGACCAGTGAAAAAAATCCACTGGTGTCTAAATCCATAGCTATTATCTTTTCTTGCATTCACAGCATTAAAATATAAGCATGAGTCACTTTATCTCAGCAGTATGCTATTGGGAGGATATAGAGGCATGGGCAGTATATGTACAGTGTTTCCTAAATAACCCTTGGCTATGAGGGAAAAACCCTGAGAAAGATACAGTCACGTGTCCTTCCCCTCCCCCCTTTTTTTTTTTTTTTTTTTAACAGAAAATGCCTTAAAAATTGTTCTGTGGCAAAGCAGAAGCAAATATGTTCCTGTAGAACTGATGACAATAATATTTTTCGCAGAGAGGAAAACAGTCATGCAAGTAGGTGTTGTTAACAGTGACGGTCATACTGAAAGAGTAAGTGGTTTCAGGAAAGTCTGACATTGCTGTGACATTTGTCATTTCTCTGCTGTGATTTTTGTTAGTAAAATGTTATGAAAAGCATCTGTCAGGTAACAAAAGGGTGCAGCTTTGTGCAATCAGAATCTTGTTGTCTAAAACTAGATGCAAGAGCTTCATGGCAGAGATTGCCTTTCTGTAATGTATTTTTACAGTGCCTTGCACAATAATGAGTTAGTGACATAGGTGCTTCCATAGTAGAAATACTTAACAAATGCTTTTGAATATTTACATTAGGAATTAATTAAACAGTCATGCAAGTAGGTGTTGTTAACAGTGATGGTCATACTGAAAGAGTAAGTGGTTTCAGGAAAGTCTGACATTGTTGTGACATTTGACATTGCTGTATGGGTGCTCTGCAACATGTATAATAAAATGTAGCACCCATTTTATCTGTGGGTGATTTCAGACGTTACGGGACCCTTTGGCCCCATACCGAAATCACCCTATTAATTCCCCTCCGGGGTCACCCCGTCACGCCACAACAGATGTGCCGGGGGGATCCCGGCAGGGAATCTGGGAGGGGGCGGGGCCGCACGGCGCAATGTGCGGCCGCACGGTCCCGCCCCCTCCACGCTCCCGCCGCCTGCCCTCCTGGGAGATGGGCAGGTGGCGGGGCCAATGTGGCAGCCGCGTCGGGCCGGATTCGCCACGGCCTGGGATCCCGCCGGGGATCCTGGGCCGTGGCACCGGGCCAGACGTTACTTTTTTTTGGTCCCCGCTGGGGATCTCTTTGACCATGCTTCCCAGGACATTCCCCCCGCTAGCCCGGGAAGCATGGTTCAAATTGACCCCATGCGGGTATTGACCGTGGCAAACATCTAACGGCCGCCAAACAGAAGTTCGAGACACATTGACCACAGGTGCGTATTCACCGTGGTTCACTGTGATCTCGTAACGTCTGAAAATACCCTGTGTTAGAGTATCTGCGTGAAAAGGGCCAGTGTCTGTGTGAAAAGGGCCTATGAGACAAGGGAGAGGCAAACACTGGGAGAGACAAAAGTATATTCATCAGGTTGAGAAGTTGCAGACGACGTATGTGTTTATATTTCCTTATAAGTGCATTAACATTCTATTTATGCAGCTATTTTGGTTTCACAGCAAAGGTAAAGCTGTGACACAGGGTGACAGGAAATTTCGACAAGTTCTCCTGAACAGAACTTTCTCCCCAAATTGGTTTTGCCGACACACCGAAGGAGACAGGACTCTCCATGGTTTTCCAGGCCAAACAAAGGCTGGCTCTCGAGGTCAAGGGGATACAGCATGAAAGTCATGGTGTCCATGTCTAGGACACCTTTTGCTGTCTCCAGCTTGGGGACAGGAATGGAGGGATCTATGCTGATCGTCATAGAGGGAGTGGTTGCAACAGGAGTGGTTGCAGCAGGAGCAGGCAGTGGGAGAGCCATATCCACCCATTTCTAGCCCCTAGCAAGGGCGCAGCCATACAGGCGGGATGCAATGATGGCTCCATCCATGCAGAGGAACCAGTCAAGGAGCTTGTAATGACGATTGCCTTCTTCTACTCTTGTCTCAAGTCTTTGGCCCACTGCCAGCACTTGTTCATGTCCCTGTTATAGATCTCCAGTGCCATTTGTGCTGAGATTTCTTGGAACACCGCCTCACTCCTGCAGCACTTTACCAGGGCATATTGGACCTTCTGCTCTCCCCATACAGTGGATTAAGTCCTTGGTTTCTTCCTCAGTCCATGGAATGCAGTGTTGGTGGGCAGATTGATAGGCAGCGAGTGGCTGTGATTGAACAGTGGAAGTAGTGGTGCTGGTTGCAGCGGTGTTGGTATTAGCTATGGCCCTGGCAATGGTAATCCTCCGCAAGTCATTTCTGAGAATGCAATGGCTTGGAAAGAGCCAACTGTTAGGCTTGTACTGCTAACCAGGATGAACTGGGAGAATGCATGCTTGAAAATGGGGTGGTGGGTTTTTAAGGTGAATGTTATGTGTGCGCCAGTGAGAATGAGAGCAGAGAGAGGGGTCGAAGGTTGCTGCTCCTCAGGAAGCTCTAGGCAATTCCTGCAATTCTGTGGAGCTGGTGGACCTGAACGTATGCAATGCTGCACACAACCTAATTGATGAGACGTGGCCACGTGAGCACACATTAGCCTGCATTTGCCCACGCAGTGGGCTCTGCATGCTCCAGGACCCCTCTGTGAATGGGGTCTGCATGTCCGGTGGCAGGTGGACACGTGGCCAGCAAGGGTAAACACCTAATAAATGGGTAGGTGGTCACCCACCTGGTGTGGGCTACCATCTTGTTTGTTAACACCCAGTGGCTGAGTGGATGGATGAGTGTGGGAGTATGTGTAAATGGGAGTGGCCCTGTCCCAGAATTCCACCAGCTGCCTTTGCTTTGGTGTCTACAAGCCCTCTTTTCTGCCCCCCATCACAGCTGTAGAAGTTATGAACTGCATTACCATCAGGTAAATTGCAATTCAATCACTCAAGTCATAATTTTCTTCTTTCTGTTCTTCACACACTTAATAATTCAAGTTTTAGCAGTCAGGGAAGGAAAAGGACTTTTCATGAGTTCGTAAACACAACCTTGCTTTTAAATTCTAGCATTCTGTGAAGTCATAATCATGAAAACAACACAAAAAAGCTATCTGCAGAGTCTGGGCTTCCCCCACACCCCTGCAAAGTGACACTGCAGAACTACAGTCAGCGTATAGCTTGGAAAAAAAGAGGTAAATGAGCCTTTCCCCTGATGCCTGATAATGAGAGAGAATCAAAGTGTTGTTTTTGCTTTCCTTGACTAGTAGAAGATTTCTGTTCTCTGCAGGTTCCTGTCTTCAGCACAATTGCTGTTGGACTGCTGATTAAACGTTTGGTACCATAGGAGATAAAATAATAATTATTAACGAATTATTTAAACCCCAAGATCTGAAGGTTTAAATATAATTAGTTGGATGCCTGTTGGTGAGGTAATATGCAGTTTAATATAAATACGAGCCCCTCATCCACTCTGTTAAAAAGCTATTATATCAACATAGCATATCAGAAAAGAATTACATGCCCATCTTTTATTGGAAAGGTTGCAAATTCAGGTGGCAGAAAACAACAGGGAACAATTGGTTAAACAATTCAATAATTTAAAAGAGTTTGATTTTACTTCAAAATACACTTTTACAGCGGAAGAAAAATTGTTAATGCTCCTTGCCACTTCGGACTTAGAACAGACAAAAGCTGTGGCTTGTTATTTGAAGTTGGTGGAGACGATTTGGAAAACACAGAATGGTTAGATCCTTTACAGCTTGTATAATTGCTAATCAGTCCACTCTGTTTTCAGATGTTCTATATTTATATTTTAATGTTTTGTATATGTGTGTTTCCTCCTCTTCGTATGGGAGGACACCAATGTTATTAAGGTATACTTTTAAAAAATTTTGTTGTAAATATTTTGGTAAATGTGATAGCAAGTTTGCTGAACACATAATAAACTACTACTACTACTTCAAAATACAGCTGTGAACAAAGAAAAAGTTAGAAGTCTGGCACCAGCAGAAGGCACTAATCAAGAAAATTTGTATATGGCCATTAGTCCTTCCACACACTATTGTGCTAACCACTTCACCTCCAATGTGACATTTTTGTCATAACGACAGGAATTGCCTACATGGAGCAGTAATAGTGGGAAAGCGTTTGCCGTTTACTGTATTTTAATTGTCTTGCAATGCAATTCAGTCACAAGAGAAACAGCACCACATTACCACCCAGCTTTCTACGGACAACCAATAAACACTGGATGGACAGTTAGTCACCCTTGTTTTGTAAATAATGACATAATTCATAAATTCCAAGAGAAGCTGTATTGGTTTCACTGATTTAAGGTTTTAGTTTTCATACGGAAAGAATCCGTTGCAAATTAAAGCAATCTGAACAAACCAGGGAGACAGCATGCTATTACTTCAAATGTGCTATGTGTGAATTTATGTAGACTATATCTTCTCTTAATCCAAGAAAACTAAGCTTTATCAGCTGCAATTTATCAAATCACTAGGGAAGGGATATTGCTCAAGTTTACCCAAGTTAATAGAGGGAGCCACTGGCAGATTTGGGATTAGGACCAACAGCTCTTAATTCCCCACACAGCCCAGAAAACACCAGACCCAGTCCTCTATGACAACATGTTCCTTTTTAGAATTCTCTTGGAATGGCATTTAGTTAAAGGAAAGCTGTATCACACACTGAAAGATCGTCTTTCCTACCATGCTCCACTGTGACCCGTGCGGTCAGTTGGGAGCATCCTCTTGTGAGTATTCCCTGCTAACCGTGTTCACATGAGAAGGGCCCACAGAGAGGTGTTCATGGTTGCTGCTCCAGTACTGTGGAACTCCCTTCCCCCAGAGGTCTGTCAGAACCTGAGCCTGAGCATATACCAGAGGCAGTGTAAAACTTTTCTTTTCAGCAAAGTGTTTGCCAGGTGGGGATAGGGGTTGGGATGGGTGGGTTTTAGGTGAGAGGGTTAGTTTTTAAGGTATTTTTATCATATTGTTTGCTTTAATTGTTGTAAGCTGCCCTGAGCCTTAGGGGAAATGCAGGATAGAATAATTTAATATATACATTTAAATAAATAAATAAATGCATAGCTTTACATTACAGCAAGCCTTGGCTGAAAGTCCAGAGTGTGACTAGCCTTTCATTGCTTTTAGAGTCACATAAATGTCACAAAATCATTTCCATTCCTAGGTACTCTGACCTCCTATTAATATAGTTCTGATATAGTTAAAAAGCATGAAGGGAGGTTCTAAATCTACATTAATAACTTATATTTAATGATGTTTAGAATAACCATTGCACAAAAACTATTGAATCTGCTAGAGATTAAAATGAAACATGTGGATGAATATAATCCACTTATTGCCTCATGGACTCAAGGTCCTTCAGAGAGCATTGCAGTTTTCAGCATGAAGGAACCTGTGGATCTATATTTAGATTTGGGCTAGCTGATGATGTATATAATTATATTTATTCGAACAAGTGCAGGTACTATATCACATTGAGGAAATGTCCATTGACAATCAGGCCTGTTTATGGGGTCTCCAGTAAGGCACCCAATATTGGTCTGACTTTTAAGTGAAACAATATGGAAAAGAGCAGGCTAGATTACAGGGACTTCAGAATGAGAATAGTGAGTGCCAGAACATGAAACTGTTTTAAATTAATCAGACTGGTTTTACTTTGAACCAACTAATGACCAATGGGGATAAAATGTAAACCGAGACCTGGCCAAACTTGTCCTAGGGAAAGAACTGAATAAGTGTATCGAGGCCAACAACGTAGAAGTATAAAAGAAATCAAGTTAGCAAGAAATTGCTTTGAGCTGTGAGAGGCTAAAACACAGGCAGTAATATAGTAAAGAAGAGACTAAAGTGAAATGAGTTAAGGCAAAAATGAATTAGGCGGAGAGCGAGACTGGAGCTAGGAAGGGACAACACAAATAATAGAAAAGAATAGGTGGAAAGTGAAGTTGTTGGGCTTGACTGAATGCAGTAGTGTATTTTGGGCTATCAAGACTTGACATGAGAGAGTATTCGTTGAGCACTGTTTAGAAATTAGGGATCTGGCGGAATGAATATACAGCTGGATTGTCAAGCCAAAGAGATAAATATAAGCATCTCTGTCATGATAAATAATTGTGCTTCTATCATGTAGGAGAGAGAGCAGAGGGATGTTCCTAATGAGTTATATAGCAAGGAAGTTGTTTAATTCAACAAACAGAATGGAGGGACGGGAGTAACAAGTAGATGCATTTCTTGATTTTAACCTGAAGGTATAGTACTTACAGTTAAGTTACAAGCTCATGACAACTGCTTAGGGGAATGTGGCTAATGGGGTTTTGGAGTTTGAATGAGGGTTAATGCTCTATGGAAGTAGAGAAAAAGAAATTCTGACAGGAATAAAATGAAAGGAGATATTTGGCGGTCATGCAAAAATGTATTATATGTGGACAATTAGTTCTGCCAGCTTTTGGCCTGCTTGGTGCAAATATTTTGGAGAAAGCAGATGAAGTGATTCAGGAAACAAGCAAGGTATTAGCAATAGTCAGCAATGATGCATGGATAAATGTTCTAAGATGTATTTCCATGCACAACTGTACTTGGAAGATTTGGGATGGTGGTGTAGAGTAGAGATCTCCTTGGACAGCCATGGGGGGCGGGGGGAAAAGGCTTGAGGGGGTGGGGACTGGGAGGGGTCCTGCAGCCATTGGGGTCATGTTGGGCCAGGCGAATTATGGTCCTTCTGGGAGGTTGGTTAGAACTATGAGATGGCACACACACACACATCTCTCATTGGCTCCCGGGCAAGTGGTGAGGTGGTTGATGACCAGTGGGCCCCTGACCTAGGTTTGATGCTGCTTAATGCGAGGTCGGTTGTAAATAATTAATCAGCGGTCTGGGAGCTAATCCTGGACCAGGCAGTCAACCTCGTGTGTATTATCGAGACCTGGCTGGACACTGAGTCAGGGCCTATTCTGGCTGACCTTGTTCCAGCTGGGTACAGTATCAGCCACAGCCGGAGGGATGGGGGAAAGGGGGAGGTGGCGCAGCCATTATTTTTAAGGATGCATGGTTGGTGAGAACATATCCAGTGCAAACTATTCCAGGCATTGAGGGCCTCCATCTTGTGATTGATTTGGCTGGAGACAGATTGGGGCTGCTGTTGATATACCATGCACCTACCTGTACAGCAGCACCTCTACATGCTCTAGCTGAATTGGTGTCAGAGGTGGTCTCGTGGTTCCTGAGAGTGGTGGTTCTGGGGGACTTCAACATTCATGCCAACACCAGTCTTGGGGGGGAGCATGAATTCGTGGCCACTATGACAACCATGGGCCTGTCTCAGGTGGTTATTGGCCTGACACATGATGGAGGGTGCACCCTGGACCTGATTTTTTGCACCAGCATTGAGGCGGGGGATCCGTTAGTTGGGGAGGTGCCAGCTGTGCCCTTGTCATCGATGGATCATTACCTCCTTCAGGCCGGAGAGGTGCAGAACCAATTTGGTTGGTTCTCCCGCGGCGACTTATGGAACCGGAGTAGTTCCAGAATGCTCTTGGGGAGATTCCCTCTGATCTCGACAATCGTTTGCTTGATGGCCTTGTAGCCCTCTGAAATACTCTGCTGATGGAGGCCATCGACCGAACGGCCCCAAGGCATCCACTCCCTGAATACCAGCAATGCAGGTCCCCGTGGTTTACAGAGGACCTGTGGTGGCTAAAGCATAATTGGTGGCAGCTGGAGTAACGGTGGCACCATACCAACACTGAAGTTGACTGATTGTGACATAGAGTTAGTTTACGAACCTATGCCATGATTGTGAGGGTAGCAAAGAAGCGGTTTTTGCAGCATTCATAGTGTCTGCAAAATCACATCCAGCTGAGCTTTTCCAGGTGGTGAGGGGGCTTGGGTCCCTCCTCAAGACCCACTTTTTCCTCGCCACCTTTCCCAATGCCTGCTAGTCATTCCCCATATACTTACTGTCTGCCCTCCTCTGCAGACTGCTGCAACCAACCTGATTGTAACCAAGCCAAGCACATGCACCTGAGACTTGTCATCCACATGAATGTTTGTTTGTCTTCTCCCCTGTCTCTCCCACTGTCCCCTTTCCCTGTCTCCCCCTCCTTGTCTTTTAGATTGTAAGCCACAGGTAGGGATCGTGTCTATTTCTATGTTCTGTACTGTGCCAGGTACATGACTGGTGCTATATAAATGTTAATAATAATAATATTAATAATAAATAAATAATATGTGGGGTATGGGTGTGCATCTGTCTGCACCTGCATCCTTGCACCGCCCTTACAGCAGTGTGCACATGGACCTCCCCACCACCCATGACAGTCCATGTAAAAAGGGCTGTCAAGTTGTTTTTCCATTCAAAATACTCTAAATATTTGCCCCTTTAGGGTCATATGATATTCTCATCTTGAGAATCTTGTAATGGGAATGTGTGCAACCAATTAAAACTAATCCTGACCTGTGGAGGCATATGCACTGGGACCTGGTATGCTGAAATTTGGTTTTATTCCGCTTTCTTCCAATGACTTTCACCATCTATGCACCAAGAGGTTTTTTATTTTAAAGATAAAGTGCTTGGTATGTGATCAAGGATACTTAGAATTTAAGAAAAGAACATATTAGTCTGTCACTCTTTCAGAGACATAGACCTTGAAGAGTCTGAAGTAGTAGTCTTTCGACATAATAAGGATGTCAGCTTTTCCCCCTCTCCATCTTTTTGAATGACATTTTCCCCAGCGGGGAAAATTAATACACTTCAAAAGATATAAAGTACAGGAAAACACATATCTGTCATCAGTGTGATTTTATAAAATGAAACAATGTGCAAATCACTTTCTTACTTAATTTTTGGAAAACTAGTTCTTTTCATTTGCAGACTAGTTTTCATAGGATCACCCTGCATAGCATCCGGTTTTCTACTTAAGTGTAGAGTATTTTTATTTATGCTATCAAATTTCAAAGCCATACTCCTCATGACTTGTCTTAATTTTGTCATTTGCACGGCTGGTAAAGATTCTTAACACTTGGATAGCTACCTATCTCCTTTTTGGATGCTAACAGCAAATCAATCAAAATGTCAGGTGCTATACTGGATGCAGGCTTTTAACAACATGCCAGAAATGCTTGTGTTTCATCACTGCTTATTTGATATTTGTCACCAAATGAGAGTTAGCTATATAATTCAATGAGAAGGCACACACACCACAGTGGTTTCTCTTTAGGGTTACTGATTGCACTGATCATCATTTGATCATTGTGAAAAGAAGAGTTGGAATCATGACAAAGTCATAAAGTGAAGCAAAGATATATAAATAAGAACTAAATAGTAAGAAAAGAAAACAGACAACATAAAGATAAAGGGAAAGAGAAAATAATAAAAAATGGATGACTGAAATAATTTAATAGGAATGACTGGATCTTTAAATGGAAGGAAAAGTTAAAACACATCAAAGAAAAACACACAAAACAAAAAAGCTATATTTGTTACAATCTCACATAAATAAACTGGACACCAATGATAATAACCTTTAGAAGCTTTACCTGTGGCTAGATATGAATATATTAATATTAATATATAATATCTCAGGAGATTTCATGCCAGGGATCTCAGTCCCACTGTGAAATCTTGCACGAAATATCCTGTAAAAACAAAACAAAAGCCAAATAAGGACTGTGCATGCACAAAAACGAACTGCTGCTGGGGTCGTTCTTTGCATGCACAGTCCCTTTCCAAAATGGCTCTGGCAGCGTTGCTGCCATTTTGTAAAAGAGCAGCCAGTGTGTACATGCACAAATAATAATAAAAATCATCATCAACCATCATCAATCATCATCATCATCTTTATTTTTATATAACCCGCCCCCCCTCCAATGACACTCTGAGCACCTACATATAATAATTTAACACAACTTTTAATCCTTACAACAACCCAGTGACGTAGGTTAGGCTGAGAGAATATTGTGACTGGCCCAAGGTCACCCAGACACCCAGTGAGTTTCTGGCTAAGGCAAGACTTAAACCATGGCCTGAATTTGAAAATGACTGCTGCGCATGTACAGAATGGCTTCCCTTTTACAAAATGGTGGTGATGCTGCCAGCAGTATTTTGGAAAAGGGCTGCATGTGCACAGAATGGCCCTAATGGCCGTTTGCACATGCATATTTTTTCTACATTAAAACAAATAGAGAGTAATCCAGCACCATGCTCCAGCCAGAACGCGTATGCTCAGGTGTTCATGCATGCCACATGCGCAGCACAGCCGCCCAGGCACACATGCGTATGTGAGCATGTGTATTCTGGCTGTGGACTGTGTGTGTGTGTGTGTGGGGGGGGGGGGTCGGCGTTCATAAGCCGTTAGATTGCTCCTATCTTGTTTTTAACCCCCTCATGTTTCTCAGTGAGAATGCAGTCGAGACTTTGCTGGTTCTCATTGGGAAACTTGAGAAGTGCAAAAGCAAGTTTCAGCCCTAATGTATATGGCTCTCCACTAGAACTGCAGCAGGAAGCATATTTGCTACCCATGGGTAATTCCTGCATTTTTAGGCACCCTACGAGCACCCCCCTAATGGGTCTCCATCTTCCCAGGGGGATCCATATCAGGGATACGCACGGGTCCTGCGCACACCCATTAGGGGAATAGTGCACCGTCTGAGAAGGATCAGAAAGCGACCAGGACTAGAGGAGCAGTAGCCTGGGGAGATGGACAGCCTGTCGGGTCACATTCAGGTACCAGTTGGTGCCTGAATACAACCAGGGCAAGTCAGACACCCCAGATTTGACAGGGTGCCCAACTTGCTGGGGATCTGGTTACACCTCTAGTCTCAATCCCAGAAAAGCTGTATTCAGTAGAAAGTAGTGATGTCTTCTATTACTTGTTATTGTTATTGTTATTGTTATTGTTATTGTTATTGTTATTGTTATTGTTATTGTTATCGTTTAGTTTACAATCTAAGGACAGGGGGAGGGGAGACAGGGCGGGGGAACAGAGGGAGAGACAAAGGATGCAACAATCATGAGGATGTGAGCACTCAGGTACACGTTCTTAGCTTGGTTACAGTACATTGGGAGTTTGTAGATTACAGGTGGGGGATAATCCTGGGTGGAGATGATTAGCAGGAGTTAGGAAGGGTGGAGCGGAAGAGGTGGGTTTTGAGGAGGGACTTGAAGGTATGAAGGGAGGGGGCAAGGTGGATGTGGGCAGGGAGGGAGTTCCAGGCGTGTGAGGCAGCGAGAGAGAAGGGACAAAGGCAGCTGGGGGTCTGGGGGAGCAGGGGAGGCGTGGGAGGGTGAGGGAGGGGATGGAAGAGGAGCGGAGTGCTTGAACAGGGTTTTGGAGGGAGATCAGGGCAATTGACAGGGAAGAGGGAGAGGAAGGATTGGGAGGGAAGATAAGGAGTTCAGTTTTCACCATGTTCAATTTGAGTTGGTGTTGAGACGTCCAGGTGGAGATATCAGAGAGTCAGCTGGTGAGATGAGCCTGAACAGAGGGGGAGAGGGAAGGAGTGGAGAGATAGAGTTGAGTGTCGTCAGTGTATAGGTGGCATTGGAAACCGTGGGAGGCAATGAGTTTGCCTAGGGATTGGGTGTAGATAGAGAAGAGGAGAGGACCAAGGACAGGGCCTTGGGGAACCCCGACTGAGAGGGGTAGGGTGGAGGAGAAGGAGGAGTAGGAGTTAGGAAGAGATACATTAAAGGAGTGATCAGAAAGGTAGGAGGAGAACCAGTCGAGGACAGAGTCCCGGAATCCCAGGGAGTGAAGCGATTCAAGCAGGAGCAAGTGGTCAACAGTGTCAATGACAGCAGAGAGATCAAGGAGGACACAAATAGAGTAAAGGTGGCTGGATTTAGTCACAAGAAGATCGTCTGTGATCTTAGCAAGAGCGGTTTCAGTGGAGTGAAGGGGAAGGAAACCATATTGGAGGGGGTCAAGGGAGGATTTGGCGGAAAGGAGGTTGAGGCATCGGGAGTAGACAACCCATTCAAGGAGTTTGGAAGCAAAAGGAAGGAGCGAAACAGGACAGTAATTAGAGGGTTCAGAGGGAGCCAGAGTGGACTTTTTGAGGATGGGGGAGACAGTGGTGTGTTTAAAGGCACAGGGGAAGGAGCCAGTAGAGAGGGAGAGGTTGATGATATGCAGGAGGAGAGGGGCGACGGTGGAAGCAATGGAGGTCAGGAGGTGGGAAGGAATGGGGTCCAGGGGGCAAGTGGAGGGTTTGGAGGAGGAGACCAGGGAGGAGATTTCCTCAAGGGAGGCGGGAGGGAAGGAGGACAGGAGAGGGGAGGAGGAAGAGTGGGAAATTTAAGCACCCAGTAGATCTCAGGAATTTAAAAGATGTCAAAGCTGCAGACCAGTTCAGGAGTGTAAGGGCACATGCCCTTCATAGTGGATGAAGTTAAAGATCAGGAAAGTTCTTCAAAGCACTTTTGTCTTCCAACCTGTGCCCCTCTCCCCCCCTCACCTCCCAGTCTTGTCTGGGATGTCATTCAGACGTTGATTATGCCTGAGCACCAGGCCTGTAGCTAGGATATTGGCACAGAGGGGTGAGGGGGCGGGGGTGCAGACAGCATTACAAAGGGGGACAATTGTGCTTGCCTTCAGGAGCTCATGTATTTAAAACCTTTATTTATCAGAATTGTGATTTTTACTCTCTGGGCTTAGGTCTACAGTCAGTCAGTCATCTGTGCCATCAGTCTTCTTAGAATTCATGCTAAGAAACTCAGGGGGAAAACCTGGAACACATATTATTTCTATGTGGGGGTGGGGCAGGGGGAGAGGATGGGGGTGGGTGGGTGTTACAAGGAGAACAATATAAATCATCCTATGCCCTCAAAAGCTTAGTTGACAGAAGGCCTGAGAGAGTATCTTTACTGACTTCTTAATTTGACACCTTCAAAGTCTGGATATGCTATAATTCTTTGCATGAATCAGCACTGTCTACAGAGCTGAATGGAGACAGTTTGGGTGTAGGTCCTGGATGATTAATTTTGTAGGATATAACTTTCCTGCTTATACAGCAGGGAAGTAGGATAACGTTTCCCCTTACACTGCAGTGGTGTAGCTTTGTGGAAACTCATATGTCCAAGTCTGTCTGTATCACACTAGTGCTAAAATGAATATTTACTGCAAATACTGTATTTGTCAAATTTGCTTGCATTGCTTTGGGTCATGAAACACTATCCATACTTGTTTCATTCAAGTATTTGCTTTGGGATTTTTGATTGTTTTCTCTATTTCCTTTCAGTCATTTTTGTTTGGATATTCGGTTATTTGACCTAAAATCCGATTGAATAACTGAATAACCAAAAAGAACCAAATATAACCAAAAAACCATATACTTTTAATGAATATGCAATTTTTTTCAGTCCAAGTATTCATTCAGTTATGCGGAGTGCTGTTGAAAAATGTGAATAATATTCTTGAACCCAGAATCTGCTATTAGTTTCAGTGCTACATCATATCACATTCTCAATCAGTGCTATTTATTTAGTTTTCTTCTTTTCCACTTTGTCACAGATTTTCCCCAAATTGTGTAGATCTTTGTGATGAGCAGGGCACTAGTGCTACAGAGTCTACGGCAACCATGTGAATGTGTAATGACCCATTAATTCTATACTCCTTAGTCTCGTGGTTGGGCAGACTTTTCAATGATGAAGAGTGTTAACAATCAAGATGTTAGCCCACTTAGCACACACCACATGGGTGTCCACCTGTCCATTTATTAGGTGTTCGTCCCCACCGGCCTCATGGCCTCCACCCACTGGACCCACAGCCTCCATTCGCGGTAAGGTCTCGTAGAATGCTCAGCCTGCAGTGTATGCGAATGCAGGCTAATGTGCGCCCATGTATCTGCATCCTGTCAATTAGGTTGCGTGCAGTGCCTCTGCACGTATAGATCAGCAAGCACCAGAGAGTCACAAGCAGAAATCCTAGAGCATCCAAGGTGCGACAGCTTCCTGCCTCTCTCTCTGCTCTCACTCTCACTGGCACTGCAAGTGGGGGGCACATGAAATACACACAGGGTGCCCATTTATTAGTCTGGACACGCTAAACCTGTGAGAGGGGGCTGAATGGACTCAACCCAGACTGCAGGTGGCTATTTTCTCATTTGTTAACACCCTTAGACTTGGAATTTAGCAAGGTTCCATTGTTTTCTGGGAAAGATCATAGTCATGGTTCTTTCTTTTGCAATGCAGAGAGTTCTTTTTACCTCAAAGAGGAAATCTGCTGTCCAGGACGCCCCCTGAATTGTTCATATCTGTACCCAAGTCTTTTAAGGAATGAACTTGAAAAAAGTGTTTTGGAAGAAGCGTGCTCATTAAATTTCAAAATACTTGTCTATTGGGGATGGGGGGTGAGGGGAGAATTTATTTATTTCTTTATTTAAAACATTTTTACCCCGCCCCTCCTCCCACTGGTAGCCCGGGACGGCTAACAAAATCACCCATAAAAAAAGAATAAAATATATAAAACATTAAATACTAAAAACAATGATAAAAATAAGGAGACAAAAAACACCCCCATACCACCCCCCCACCCTCACCCTTCTCCCTCACCAAATGCCTGGTGGAACAGCCAGATCTTACAATTCCTACGGAAACTTGGAAGGTCAGGGGCCAGACGATCCCCGTTCCAAAGGCGTGGTGCGGCCACTAAGAATGCCCTGTCTTGCGTGGCCCCCCGGGAAACCCGAGGGACCTCCAACAGGGTGCCCCCAGATGACTGCAGGGGCTGGTCCAGAACCCGAGGAGTGAGCCGGTCTCACAAATAGGCAGGTCTCAGACCGTGTAAGGCTTTATAGGTCAAAACCAACACTTTAAATCAGACCCAGAAGACTATTGGCAGCCAGTGCAGAGCTTGGAGCACTGGTGTAATGTGCTCTTGGTGGCCCAGCCCCACCAGGAGCTGGGCCGCCGGATTCTGCACCAGCTGCAGCTTCTGAGCCATCACCATAGGTAGCCCCACGTAGAGCACGTTACAGTAGTCTAACTGAGAGGTAAAAAAAAGCATGGATAATCGTGGCTAGATCAGAAACCAGTGGCCGAAGTCACCGCACCAGGTGTAACTGGTGGAAGGCACTCCTCGCCACAGCCTCCACCTGGACATCCAGGTGGAGCTGCACATTGAGGAGCATCCCCAGGTTCCGTACCTGGTAAGTCAGTGGAGGGCAAACCCCCTCAACTTACCCACTAACATAACCTCCATCTTGTCAGGATTCAGTCACAGTCGATTAGCCCTCATCCAGTCCCCCACAGCTGCCAGACACTGGGTAAGCACCAAAACAGTCGGGCCTGGGTTGCTTGAAAATGAGAGGTACAGTTGGGAGTCATCCGCATACTGATGACACCTCACCCCGTACCCCCTGATCACCTCGCTGAGTGACTGCATGTACACGTTGAACAGGAGAGTGGACAAAACAGAACCCTGCAGGATCCCACATGAGAGGTCTCGGTGAGATGAAAAATATTCACCGAGCACCACCCGCTGAGTTCTCCCAGTCAGGAATGAGCGGAACCATTCAAGAATGATCCCGCCCACCCCGGCACTGTCCCGCAGGTGTGTCACCAACATCTCATGGTCAACGATATCAAATGCAGCCGACAGTTCTAACAGGACCAAAAGGGTCGATTGACCCTTATCCTTTTCATGGTGCAGATCATCGACCAAAGCCACTAATGCTGTCTCAGTGCCATGCCCTGGATGAAAGCCAGACTGCAAGGGGTCCAGATAACTGGTGCGGTCAAGGTGCCCTTGGAGTTACTGAGCCACTACCCATTCAATAACCTTCCCTAAAAAGGGAAGGTTAGAGACAGGCCGATAGCTTCCAGGGGAGTCAACGCCTAGCAATGGTTTCTTGAGCAGAGGCTGTACCACCTCCTCTTTGAGGCAGGCCGGCACTCTGCCCTCCCGCAGGGAGGCATTGACCACCCCAGCCAGCAACGGACCCATTGTCTCCTGGCAGGTCTTAATCAGCCAGAATGCGCTTGGATCTAATTCACAAGAGGTGGCTCAAACAACCCCCAGGACCCCCACCACATCAGTAGGTGTCACCGACTGAAACTGATCCCACAAAATCAGACAAGGCGGGGTTTCTACCACCTCTACCTCCTCCACTGTATTAAGTGTGGCATCGAGGTCTTGGTGAATACAAGTGATTTTCTCCGCAAAGTAAGCCGCAAAAAGGTCACAGTGGGCAGATGATGACTCAGCTCCAGAGCTGAGGGAAGCTGGACTCACCAGCCCCCATACAACCTGGAACAGCTCCGCCGGATGGGATTTTGTGGATGCTATGAGGGTAGCAAAGGATTCCCTCTTTGCTGCCTGCATAGCCACAGCATAGTCTCATAAACTAGCTCTATGCTGCAATCTGTCGGCTTCAGCCCGAGAATGATGCCACCATCACTCCAACCACTGCCCCTTTTGCTTCAGCACCCGCAGTTCCTCAGTAAACCAAGGAAGTCTGCGGAGCCTCCGCCTATGCAATCGATGGCCTCTGTCAGTAAGGCATTCCTTAGCTTGACGAGGCCATCGATAAGATGGTTGTCAAGGTCAGAGGGTAATTCCCCCAGAGCGTCTAGGAACTGCACTGGGTCCAACAGCCTCTGGGGGTGGACCATCCTAATAGGTTCGGCACCCTTCCGGGGGCAGACATGTGCTAGAAGGCAGGTCTGCAAGAGGTAATGATTTGTCCAAGATACCTGCTGATACCTCCCCCATTAATGGAGCACCCGCCTTAAGGCCAGTGCAAAACTTGAGGTCCAAGGTATGTCCCCCGAGATGTGTTGGGCCAATGACCCTCTGGGACAGGCCCATGGTTGCCATGGTGACCATGAACTCATGTTCGGCTCCTCCGAGAACCACGTTGGTGTGAATGTTGAGGTCCCCCAAGACTATTGTCTTTGGGGACCGCAACACCACCTCTGACATGACCTCCGCCCTTGCTGTTATTACCTGGGAGGGGGAGGACAGAGCAGAGTAGCAGAGGGCTCCTCCAATGATGACAGTCCCCTATCCCCACAGCAGCAGACACAGCTTGCTGTGACACCAACTGACATGGTGTCTGGAAATCTTGCAGAGCATTTCTACATGCTGACTGAAGATGGAAGTGAAAAGAATGCAGGAGAATGGGTTTTGCTGGCAAGACAGCTTAGCTTAGTGCACTGACAAGTTAGCTACAGTTCCAATATATACATAGTATAATCAATATTTCCCCTTTCATTTTACGCTGAAAGTTTAACTTAGCTTTGGACTGACAAGGTTCTCGATACTGTAATTTACTCTCTCCCAACAATAAGAACAGTTGTAAGAGCTTATAGCAAGCAAGGAATATCAGAGCTGAATCCCTTTAATTCATTGATCAATAATGAGCTGTTGACAGTTTCAAAATGGTACAGAAAAATGATAACACCTATTGTGATAGGTGTTTTATACTGGTACTAAAGACTGGGCCCTTTTATATCACTGCAACATGACTTTGTTTTGAGAAAAAGTGTATTTGAATCTTTGGGGAGTTATTTTGAAATTAGCATTGGAACTACTTCTGTTGCAGAAGTGTGAAAGTGAAGCGTCCCATGAATGTATTCAAAAATTTCGTGGTGGGATAAAATTGGTAAAGAAAGAAAGCCGGTTACATCGGATGAGGTGCTGGAATTGATAGGCACCCTTAACGAGGACAAAGCCCCAGGGGCTGACTTTTTGCCAGCAGAATTACTGAAAACGGAAGCCGATTGGTGGGCCCCAGTTTTAGCGTCACTTTTTACAGCTATTAACACCACAGGCAACTTTCCAGAAGACTGGGGGGAAGCTATAGTTGTCCCCATATTTAAATAAGGTAATCCTATGAGTCTGGGGAACTATAGACCGATTAGCTTGCTAAATATTATTAGCAAGGTGTACGCCAAATTTCTCCTGGTCAAGCTAAAAAGATGACTGGCAGACCATAATATCATGGTAAAGTACAGATTGGTTTCAGAGAGTGGTGCTCCACAGGAGACCATTGTTTTATTTTAACTCACTTGATCCAAAAATATGTGGGGCCTCAAAAGGCACTGTTTGTGGCCTTTATTGATCTCAGAGACGCGTTTGATTTAATTTCTAGGGATCACCTGTAGCAAAAGTTGGATGCTATGGGTGTGGACAAGCGGCTTTTGATTCTTATTAGATCCTTCCATAAGAACACCTCCATTAGGGTTAGACTTGACTTGCATGGTACTTTATCTGCTAATATTAAAATGGAGTAAGGAGTCAAGTAGAGATGTGTTTTGGCCCCTACTTTATTTAATATATATCTTAATGGTTTGGTTCAGGCGCTCTCGGATCTCACGTGTCATCCCCCCCAACTAGGCGGCACTAACATCAAGTGTCTGCTTTATGCTGATGACACGGTGTTGTTGTTGCATTCTCAGGTGGGACTAAGACGGTCTATGGAGGCCTTCGGAGAGTACTGTAGTTCAAATTACTGGGAGCGGAACCATCGAAAGTCAAAAGTGGTTGTGTTTTCCCATAAGAAGTTGACCCATAGCTGGTCAATTAGGGGTAAGGAGATTCAACAGGTTACGGGTTATAAATATTTGGACCTTCTGTTCCAGTTGAATGGGGGCTCGACATTACAAATGCAGGCTATGCAGGACAAAGCCAAGCTTTAATGGCCTTTTTCAGATCAAGAGGGGGCCATTTGATTGTTCTGGCACTTAAAATATTCTCCCATAAGTGTATCCCTGCATTATTATATGGAGCGCATCTCTGGGCCTTGAACAAGGGGAAGAAACTGGAAAAGATTCAATCAGGCTTTCTCCATGCTGTCTTATCTGCCCCCCCTGGGATCTGCAATTTAGCCCTTATTATGGAGTGTGGGCTCCATACAATGCAGTTAGGGTTTGGACAGCTGCGATTAGCTATTGGTTAAGACTGCATTTTGGCCTAGATGCCCCTTTGTCACTTTTGGTATGTAAGGATAGACTACAGAATGCCTGTGGTTGTGAAAATAAAGATGCTGGGTTTTTCCTCTGAGGCCTTTGCACCCTTGGGATTCCACGCCACAAAAAGATTAGTGCTGAGGAGGTTGGCTGATAATGAATGGCAGGAGATGAGATCATTGATAGGAGAAGGTGGGTCTCTGGCCCTATATTTGTGTTGGGTGAATTATTCTCTATCTCCCCTATCTTATATGGATAGTGATCTCAGGCCACAGAATAGGAGGCTGTTTCTGCTGGCGAGATTTAATTGCTTTCCATCAGCTTTGTTGGAAGGCCACTATAAAGGAACACCATTAGTGCAGCACCTATATCATTGCCATCTGTCCCACATCGAGTCCCTGGAGCATATTTTGCTAGAATGTCCCTTCTATGCAGAGGCCCACAGTAGTCTTATTTCTCCTATGGTGGCCCTCCGGCCTGGAAGGCCGGGAAAATTTTATGTTAAGATGCTCTTAGAAGATCACTCTGGTGTAGTGACTAAGAAGGTGGTCCAATTTCTGGGGTATGTTCATTCTAGGAAACTTTGTAGGGGCAAGGATGAGGAAAGGCAGGTCATGGGACTTGAACTGCTCGGCTAAGGACTCAATGGCTGACCTGGGATCAGGTTTTGTTGTTACTGGCCCCTGGTAGGGTTTCGTAAATTTAAATTTTCAATTGTGATTTATTTTAATTGGTATTGTGTTTTTAATACTTTGTTTATTTATAATGCAAATTCAATGATTTTACGATATTATGGTGGTCATTTTTCTGCTATTTTAGTTTACTATGTATGCTTTTGTTATGGCTAATCGCCAAACAATAAATGAGATGATGATGATGATGATGATGATTTTTTAAGCAGTTGAATTGTTATTTTCCAAAAACCTGCATATACATTTCTGAATGTGAAACTTGGCATGTTTATACCCCTCCCCAGGTTTACTATCGATGCTAACTTTCAGAAGGATTGGATAAAGGGTCCTGGTGGTATAAGCAATTAATTTATATATGTGTGTCTGACTATAACAACTGTGTAGTCCAACCAGTGAATGTGACATTTGGCAGGGCTGTATCTCACACCTTCAGGATCATCTCTACCAAATATTGGAAAGATGTGATAAATGGTGCCTATTTTATAAGCCTGCACAGCATATGCAGAGAATAGCCTATGCCAGGGATTCTCTTATGTGCCACTGTGTTATAAGATCTGTTTGTGATGCCAACTGGCCAGCAGAAATGTCAGCCAAATATCTTAATCCTATTCTGTGACCCCAAATTCTCTTCCCCACTTGTTACTGAGAAGTTGGAAGCATCTGTCTAGGAAAGAGCCAATAGAGATTCTTTGATGTCCTCTGTCACAGTGCTGCAGAATGTGACTGTGATTATAATTGGCCAGCCTGGATATGTAAACTATGTCTCCTGATTGCTGGGATGCTATCCCCAAAGTTCCAGTCATGTTCCTTCTCTGCCCACCTTGGGGCCATCCCCTATTCCGGCCTTGAAGCCACCACCAATTGGTCCTGTAAAGTTTGAAGCATGCAATAATTGGCCAGTGAATGTGTCTATCAGTCTTTTGGGTTGATCCCCAGCCTCCCTTCTACAGCCTCCCTCCCCCTGCAGGTGTCTGCCTCTGACTGGTACTGCATGTGCTTTTTATCTGAACGATGGTCTTCAAGGGCATAACTTCAATCTCTTATAAAATTGGGTTCCTTTAACAAATTGTCCTGTAGTTTGGCAAAAATTACAGGAAATGTGAGGGATATATTTCTGCAAAATGTCTTGAAAACAGTATGGAATATCAAAAAGTTACAGTCAGAAATGAAATTTTAATTTAATGGCTTATACCATTAGGACCCTTTATCCAACCTTTCTGAAATTTGGTAGGATTGGTTACCTTGGGAAGAGACATAATCTTTCCAGGTTTCATACAAATTGGATGGAAGATAAAGTTGTTGTAGCCAGGAATGTGTATGCAGCTTTTCTTAAAATCACAACATTCAATTGCTTATAAAATCGGTTTCCTTTATCCAATTCTTCCAAAATTTGGTACCCATAGTGCCCTCTGTTGGGGGTACATTTTTATCAGGTTTTATAATAATTGAATATGAAACAAAAAAGGTATAGCCAGAAATGCATTTTTCAGTTGTTTCCCATTATTTCAAAAACAAAAATTTGTTTTCCTTTTTGTTTTCCTTTTTATTATTTTTTGTTTTGTTTTTGTTATGACAATAACAAAAATGAAAATTAAAATTTTAGTTTTTATCATAATAACAAAAATGAATTGCACACCCCTAGCATCCATCTAAAAGCACCGACTGGCTTTGGGTGCTTTTAGATGGATGCAGACGTAGCCTGCCCCATGTACTCTTGTATCCACCTACTTCCAGCCCCGTCTTGGTCCACTTTAGAGGGCCCCAGAGGAGGGTTTCCCGACCCACAGCCCACCCTCGCAGCATCCCCCACCACACCTGTATTTGCCTACTTCCAGCCCTGTCTGGTTGGCTTCCAATGAACCCGGTGGGTTCCCTGGCCTGCAGTCCACCTGTGTGGTGCCCTCCCTGGACCATAGCATTTCAGGTGATCGCCCAATGCTCTAGGCTGGTGCCTACAATTCTATAGCATTTCCAGGGGCAATGGCTGACTGAAATTGAAGCAACAGCATGGGTCTGCCCAGCAGAAAGACAGCAGCTCCACTTCGGGCCATGTCCTGGGTATGGATGGCCTGCTCTACTGACAGCGCTTTGGGATGTTCGGGAGTGCCGCTGTCAGGGCTGCTCTGGAGCAAACGCAGTCTGCTCTAGTTGCACATCTGGCCAGGGCACCTTTAGACTGATGGGCCACCTTGGGGGTGAAGTGGGCTGGCACGGACAGAGTCGAGGCTGCCTTCCATCTAAAAGCACCCAATGTATCTCTTTTATGATAATAAAATCAAAATAAGTCAATAGTTTAACTTAATCAACATAAAGGCAATTTGGCTCATAAAATTATCAGCCAGTATTGCTTTATTTAAAGGAACACTTCTGTTAGCTCCAATGCAGCTGGAGACTGATAAAAACATCATGTTGTACAGTCTCTAGAGGAGGGACAAAGACATACTTGGCCAGCATGTTACATTTTGTCCATTTATACTAGCAATAGCTTGCCTTTTAAGAAAAATGGTGCAATGCAAAATTGAAGGCAAATGCCAGCCTAAGTAATGCTGGTTTCGAGAATAAAATATAAACAAAGCTTGCAGCATAATGTAAATGATAACTGAAATCCTGCCAGCAGTGATGGTTCACTTTGCAGTTCTAATCTTGACCAGATTAAATGACTAAATGGGGCTAGGTAGGTCCGGTGTTATGGTTCTTGGATCATAAAATGAACTCAAATGCAGGACACAAGCAATTCTCACTGGCATATTTAAGATTGATACCATGTCAGAGCAATGACTCTCTTAGGGAAACACAGAAATAGTGCAGTTAGAGAGACAATTTTTTAAAAATCTGTGAGAAAAATGATTAAACAATCTGAAGGGGAAAATAAAAAAGAACTTAAAAACCATAAGATCAGCTTTGAGGCTATTTAGGAACACAGGGTCAAAGGTGCAGATGATCCTTCTCCCTTCCCCACCTCCCAAAAAAAAGAACAAACTGTAATCGGAAAAAGGTAAAACCAGCATGCTTAAGCAGTGAAGGGAAGTTTAATAGAGCAGAGGGAGAAAAAATCATTTACAGTCTTGCTTCAGTAGTATCACTTTAAAATACACGTCTATTAAGTCTAAGCTAGGAGTAATTCTATTTAAAACAATGAATCAAACTACTGCTTGAAAGTTAAGCATGTGCATCATTTTTCAGGATTCAGTCATGTCAGGTAATGAGCAAAGCTGGAACCGAATAGGGGGGAAATTACATGATATCCAGAGACAAAAAGATAATTAATTTTAAAACATTACAAATGCGATTTAAAACTCAATTAACTCTGATTATTTGGTTTTTAGCAGGAGTACATGCATTAGCTTCAGTTGGATCTCCCATTAATGTAAAATCTAAGCATGTGAGTGATCTATGTTCTACGGTTGCCAGCTCATCAGGTTTCACCTGACATTTTTGGGAGTTCAGCATGTGCTCATTGGCCTCTAGGGTGCTTCAAAAAAGCCTGAGTTTGCACCAAAGTAATACACAAAGACCCCATGGCCATAACTGTCTTTGGTCAAATCAAGGATGCTTCTGTAGACAGTATCCTTCATCAATTTGCTTTTTTAAAAATAAAATAGTGTATTTATATTTATACAGTACCAGCAATGTACCTGATGTTGTACAATCAGTAGTTAGAGACAGGTCCCTACTAGAAGGAAATTACAATCTAGGAAAATGAGGGAGGGGAGACAAGAGAGAGGGGGAACATAAAGAGAGGTAGGAATATTTTCATGAAGTTGAGAAGTAGTAGGCACATGTGCTTAATTTGGGGTGTTTTCAGACGTGACAGTGGCTGGCTTTAGCACACTTTAGCATTCTTTACTCTGTGGGCCACCTTCACGTTAGAAAACACCCAACAGATGTTTTCACGAGATGGATTCCGACCATGGTGATGGTTATCCCAGGCTGTGACTTCGGGAAGTCCCTGAGTCACAGCTAACCGCCAGGGTCGGAATCCTGCTGCCCAACTGAGAGTAAAGTGGGCTTTCACATTTGAAAGTTCGCTATACTCACCATGGTCTGGGGTGATGATGGGGCTGGGCACCATGGTGGTCCTCATTGGCCAGAGAGGGGGGGAGGGCTGTTGGGTGCAGAATAGGGGTATGACCACCTGGCTCCCTGCCCTCTCCAGCAGTCAGGCCCTCATCACATTAGTCTGGGGAAGTTGTTTACAGGAAAGAGAGGAAATTTCAGTAAAGAATGGAAGAGGAGGCTTCAGTGACTCCAATGGGGATGAGGAGCTAAGGAAAGCCTGATGGAAGACGTAGGTTTTCTATTGCTGATAGATTGCACTGGATTATAGACATTTGAAACAATTGTAATAAACTATGGGCATTGTAAGATTGCAGGGGAGAGGGAGGGGTTACCCAGCAGACATCACTTGTGGCATGCTGGTATCTTAGTTCCCTGGAGGTCAGTGTGCTTAGGGGCAGGAAGAGGAGCAGGATCCGTCTTGGAATGGCAGAAGCCATGTTACGACTGTAGCTGTTTTTAAACAATACATTTAGAATATTCTAGGAGTGTTTATGTCTTTCTGAAGGTGATTGCCAAGATAGTTTGAAAGTTAAAAATTCTCATGCCTCCAACTTGCTTCCGGGTTTTAGAATGGTTTTTAAAAAACCATTCTGTATGTGTCAGAGAGAATCTGTGTATATGGGTATTTTCAGATGTTACGGGCGGCCGGTTCACCACAGTGAACCACCAGGGGGGGTGAGCAGCGCAACCACGCCCGGGGGTGGGAAAACGACCCAAACAGACGTGCCAGGAACGGGACCACGGGCCGGAACCGGGCCGCACCATCGCGGGCCGTGGCAGCACAACAGACGTGCAGCCGAACCCCCACCGGGCGCTAAACCCCCACAAGGCACCGGGCAGGGGCGGGACACAGACATGGCCGCCTGAGGGCAAACGAAGCCACAAGGCACACAAGGGAACGCCCACACAAGGGAAACGGGAAGGGAGGGGGGAAGAG
>QEPC01009286.1:270868-290810 GCA_003113815.1 Sphenodon punctatus
TGTGTGTGTGTGTGTGTGTGTGTGTGTGTGTGTGTGTGTGTGTGAGAGAGAGAGAGAGAATGTGTGTGTGAGAGAGAGAGAAAGAGAGAGAGATATGTATGTCTCTGTGTGTCTGTTTCTGTGACAGTGTGTGCGTGTGTGTGTGTGTGTGAGAGAGAGAGAGAGAGACAGATGTGTCTGTGTGTGAAAGTGTCCATGTGTGAGAATGAGAGATGCATGTGTGTGTGTGTGTCTTGGGGTGGCTCCCTCTCCCCCACTATGTCCTCCTGCCCTTGTGGCTGTCTCCCTCTCCCTCTGAGCCCCCATGCCCCTTGTTTGCATAAGTCAAAGCCCAACTGTCTAAGATGCAACTATGCAAATGAGAGAGCAGGGTCATGCAAATTAGGGTCAGGCCACACACCCAGTGCTGTCAATAGATCTCTGAAGGTTAACATTAGTTCTGCGGCCGGGGAAGTGTGAGCACCCCTGCTCTAATAGAATGTCACAACAGTGGTCGTTTAGCCACTGAAACTGGACTGATTATGACATTGAAGTCATTCTGACAAGTCAGGAAGAACGAGTTCAGAACAGTATTAGTGTGGTCGTTTAAAATAGACTGTGTTAATGGATGGCTGTGAGGTGAGTGAGCAGGGTTGAACCAGGGGACTGGGAAGAGTGTGCGTAGGGTGGGAGGAGGCAGCGGGTGAGATGCATTTCGGCTATGGCGTTAAGCCTCCCTGGTCAGATCAGATGTCAAATTGTCAATCTTGGTATTTTCTGAGCTGCGATTTGTATTTCAAAGAATTAACATTTGAGCAGGACTGGTTTTCCTTTCCACAATAAACAAATACATAATATATCTAAATCAAGAGTATAAACAAACAGGCCTTACTGAAGAACAAGTAATGACAGTAAATGGTACCACATGGTAAGGTAGCAGAGAATAATATTTGGACTCTGATGTTACTATAGAATATGAGAGGGAAGTAAAGTGGTTCGAAAGATATTTTTTATTGGACCAACTGCTATTGGTGAAAATCCACAGACAGGAGGAAATATTTCAGAATATTTCAGGCTGTCATTAGCACAGTCAGACCACTGCTTGAGAAAGAGAGCAGTCAGTTCCAACTCCAGCAACAGCAACCCAATTCTGGTGGGCCAACCATGAACACTGGAGAGAGGAGCAAGTTGGCAACAGCCTGGCATGAAGGAAGGAATTGCCTTTGAGGAAGACAGCTATGAGACAGCCGTCCCAGTGAGAAAAGTACAGAGCAGAGGAGAGCAGAGCAGACACAGCAAGCTGTGAGGCAGCAGACAACAAAGGAGTTCCCTTCCCCTGTTCCCACTGAAACCAATTTTCCCTTTCCCCCTTTCTCATGTATCAAAAATTCTTTCCATCCTATTCCTCCTCTGTCGTATCTTTCTCTCCTCCCTTTTGTCTTGTTGTGATTCAGCTTGTTGAGGGACAGTTGGAACTAACCCAGTCCTCCCTGCAGTTCACCAACCCAGAAGGAACGCTTGTTCCAAATTCTACCTTCAGAAGAATACGGGTGGCCCAGAAGGACACAAAAATCAAGAAAATGGGAGGTTCAAGATGAAAGTAAGTGTGATCAACTTTACACACTGCTCCCACATGCAGCCACCTGCACTCCAGCACACATTTCCCCCTCTCTTGCTCTTAGACTCTTTAATGGCCCATTCATTCTAAAATGTTGCTTAGAATGAATGGTCCATTAAAATAAATAGGTTTGTTTCCCCATTGACTTTAATGGGAAGTTTTCCCATTCAAGTCAAAGGGTGAGGGTGGGAGGGAGAACTAAATCTGGATTAAATCCAGACCAAGTGAATCCGAATCCCAATTCCCATCCTGTTGTGCAGTCCTCTGAAGTAACCGCTGGTGACCACTGTCAAAGACAAGATGCTAGCCTTTACCGACCATTGGTGTGACCCAATATGGCACGTCTTCTATTCTTACATCCGAGAATCTAGCTGGAACAGACTCCCAGCCTCTCTAGCTGTGCCAGCTGTTGATGGATCTGAAATTAATGTACACTTTGGGGAAGGATGTAGTAGATCTCTCTTACTGTCCCCAATGTGGCTGTTTTTACACAATCACAGTTAATCTGAATTAGTTTTTAATCCAGATCCATTGATTCAGGGTGACAGTTTACACAATCATTTTAAATCAGGAATAAGAGCTAATCCAGATTTGCAGTGTGAACAGGTTAATCTGAATTAGGAGTCACGAGGAAAACTGTGAAATCCCATGGTGCAGCGCAACCAGATTTCAGCATCCTCTTCCACTCTGATTTCTAGGAGTACAGTGACAGCAACAGATACAACAGTCACCTTGCAAAATGGAGGGGTCCTTACCTGGTGCAGTGGATTTTAAATTTGGCATGCCAAGCAGAGTCTGCTGGGGAAACTGTGGGATACCACAGAGATATGGATGGCTAGAGGGGAGACACGTCTATCTTTTGCAGCACTTTATGGAGTCTGGGACTCAGTCCAGAGACATCATTCACACAATCACTAATTCAGACAGAGCTTAATCCAGATTAAAATAAATCCTCGAAGTTTAGGTTTCCAGAACCCAGTTTAAATTTTGAATTTGGGTTTAGTAATTTGGTAAAGCGTTCACACAATCACCTTAATTCGAATTAAGAGCTGCTTAATTCAGATTACTGCATGTGTAAAAATACCCTGAGTCCCAGAGTCAGTTGATCAGAGCTGACTTCCAGTATCTTTATCCCTGCTGGTCATTCATGTGTTGGTAAAATCATGGGGGTGATGGTTTTAAAGTCAGTTTTCCTTACATACCATAAGGTGCTCCAGGAAGACTCTTTACCTGTACCAGCCATTTATGCACTTATTGCTAGCATATGTTGCAAGGGGTGAGAGGCAGATGTCTGGGTGGCATCACATGTAATGGTAGTCATGGGAAAATCTATCCTTCTAACATGAGCTATATTGGGTAGTAGTTCACGTTGGAGCTTCTATCTGATAGCTGGTAGAATGGGTGGGAGGCTTATTGCAGCAGCAGTCTTCAGGAGCAGTGGAGGTGGTAGCAGGGACCAGACACGGCACACCCTTCTAGAACTCTACCATGCCATGCCCTCTGGAGCTTTTGTGGGGTGAAGCAGGGCTCTGGCCAGGCTGTTGTGGGCTTCTCTAGAGCCCTGCAAGAGCCGCAGTCAGCAGTGCTTCACCTGATCATTCTTCCACGGCTAAAGGAAGTGGAATAGGGCTCTTAAAGGACCCTGCTAGTCCCTGCGTCACCCTGCCAGAGTCTGTGCTCTGTCTGCCACTTGCCTGTTTCTCAAGTACACCTGCAATGTTTGTGGGTATAAATGAGGAGCAAGCAATTGGCAGACACATAGCATGTCATGTACAAAGATAATAACCTGCTGCATGTTTGCCACCTGAGTCAGTGGCAAACATGTGTGAGACTGATGACGTCCTCTGCCTCTCCCTTCGCTGCCAGGAATAAGGTCTCCTCTCCTGCCAGTCTAGATCTGCTGAGAGAGAGCTCCATGAAGAATGGCAGTGCATGTCGAAGAGTGAGGACTATGCAGCATCGTATTGCAGCTGTACATATGCACACACCTATATAAGCAATCCTGGAACTGGCATCTGTCTCCCCAAAGCTATAACAAAAGAACTGGATATTTGCTGTAAAGAGAAGGGCCTGATTGTGCTCCAAATCCGGCATTTTTCTTTAAGCACATTTTCCTAAAAGCATCAGAAAAAGAGATTAGTAAGAAGGGAAGCAGATCAGACCAGAACAGTTCTCCCATTTGTTTATATCAAATAATTTTACTGTGGATCACCAAATTGTTATAGAATATTGTAAAAAAATTACTTTAAAGTAGCATTGTTTGCATACAAAACCACCATTAATGTCTATATATGAAGCAAGAAGTGAAAAGACTATGAGAAATTGCCATGCTCTTATAAATGTATGATTTACTTTCACATTAGATATGTAAATCTACTGAAGGAAATTCTGTATGTGCTGATATGCACTGTACAATTCACTTCCAAGTGCACACAAAATCCTCATCAAAACTGTCTTTCAAATTAACTGTTAGTCATTTCCTCTGCCTCCGTTTTTGGGGGCTGTTAATGTTGGGAAATATAACCTGTTTCTCCACAATGAAAGAAAGGCTGCCTTCCAAAGAAGGGCTTCTAATAATCACAAACTCTGGAGGCTGTGAAAGAGCTGTCATTACCAACAGATTTATGTTCTCTAGTATATTGTCAGCAGGTGCTGGTCTTGCTAACAGGATCTACAGCACCAGAGAGAGATGAGACTGCCTTTCTGTTTTGGCACCAGAGATGCTTGTCAATCCTTCAAAAGCATCTAGAAGGAACAAGACAGAAAACTGCTTTTTGGATGGTTATTGAATCACTCTAGTGATGGTAAGAAACAGATGACTGATGGATGTGCAGGATACGGAAGTCAGAATGAGTGGGAAGATATGAAAATGGAGAATTCTAATAAAGGAACAGATAAATTGGTGATATAATCATGAAAATTAAGAATATTGTAACAAGCCATTTAGCTGAGATGGGAATGTTCCAGGGAGATTAGCACTCATGTTTCTGGACATATTCCAGTCAGGAGTGACTTTCTTGATGTCAAACAGAAATTTGCCCCCATGAGCATACCATTGCTAACTTGACCATTAACCATATTTTACATCTTTCTTTGAAGTCTTTTGTCCTGGTTACTGTCTGAGGAAAGATACTGGACTAGACGGACCATTAACCTGATCTTGTCAGTTTGGTGGTCGCCAGATGTTTGCCTACATCTGCTATGGGGCAGCCAGCCAGCTGCTACTGGACACATTGTCTGGAGAAGGTTAGTGACGTGGACTGAGGCTCACTAAACTGGGCTAATCCAGGCCAATACGCACCCTTGCATCTGTTAGGTCCTGCCCAACCATGCCACGAGGTGAGGTGTGAGGATTGGGTCTGGAGGGGCATGATCACTTGTGCCGTGGCTGCCAAACAGCTGATCGTGAGGACATGGAGGAGCATGCTCAACTGGGCCACAAAACAGATGATGGGGGATGGGCTCCTTTCCTCCACTGGGCCCCACGATCAGGTGTTTGGTGGCCAGGGTGAGTGTGCTCCTCTGGACCTCCCATCAACTATTTGGCAGCAGCTCCTTCTGGGGGCTCGATCCTTGAATGTTTTCAAAACCCAGTTGGATAAGCATCTGTCTATGGGTGTTTTTAGTCAAGCACCTCTCCACCCAACATGCATGTTGCAGGGCTGCATTGGTGCCCTATGCAGTCCCAGAACATACATGATGGGTGGGTGATTTGTGGGTAATGGGTGGGGAACTGCTTGTCTAAAAACACTTTATGATGCTGCAGGAAAAGGACATCCTGCCTTGGAGCAGGGGGTTGGACTAGATTACACTTGAGATACCTTCCAGCACTACAGTCCCATGATTCATGCAAACATTTGGGAAAAGGTGATATACCTATCAACATTATTATTCAGGAATTGCCAGTTCACAATTCTAGAAAAAGGAACTATGTCTGGAAATTAGTTCAATATCTGAATAAGAACACAAAATAGCAGGCTGCATCAGAGTGGGGAAGAGGGAGTCAAAGTGGCTTGAATTATATCTTTTATTGGGCCAACTGCTGATGGTAAGATATGCAGTTGGTCCAATAAAAGATATCTTTTGAACTGCCTTGTCTCCCTCTCTGTCACTTGGGACCAACACGACAACCACACATTGGGTATTTTCAGACGTTACGTGGTCAATGTCAACCACAGTCAATTCCCTGTGGTAGCTTGGACCACGTAACGTCTGTTGGGGGGAATGGATGTTCCCCCCAGATGTTACCATGGCGGGGAATCACATTCACCACATGAGCGGCTGCAGTGGCGGGACCGAAGGCCGTCGCATGGTGAAGGCGATTCCCCGCTGTGGTGACCCCCACCATCACGTCTGGATGGCGGCCAAGGCCCGGAATCCCCACAGGGATTTTGGCCCGTGGCCATAGCAGGTGAGCGCTGTGGCAGCATTGGCCGCGGCAGCCGCCTGTCTCCCCAGAGGGTGGGTGGTGGGGAGCGTGGAGGGGGTGGGGTCGTGCGGCCGCACGTTGCGCCACGCGGCCCCTCCTCAATTCCTCACTGGGATCCCCCAGCACATCTGTTAGGACGTTACGAGTCATCCCGGAAGGGAATGAATTCATTGATTTCGTGACGGGGCCAATTGACCCCGTCACGTCTGAAAACACGCATTATCTCAGAGTGGGATGAAAATCTCTTTGTTAGACAGAGATCCATGTTGTAGTAGTATAGCGAATATTAATTATTTAGACACCCATATAGATGTTATGATAGTGCATAACAAGGAGAGTTAGTGACAGATAGTGATAAAAAATTAGGACTACTTTTCATATATTTTTTTTAAAAAATAAATAAATAAAAGTTAACCTAGCTTTTGGCTAATATGTCAAAAACATGTCAAAAGAGCACCTCTTAGGAACAACTGATATTCTCCTGAAGAGTTTAAATCTGAAAGGGACACTAAAATATCTCAGTGAAACTCATAACTTTTGATTTCAACTCTTTGTATAGTCAAGTCGAAGCTATCACTGCAATCTGAAGGGAAGTTTTATTTCAGCTCCTTCAAAGCTTATGGCATCCTCATGCAAAGGTTAAACAGGTGGTGAGAAGACAAGTTTATTAAACCCCACTCCTCCACAAAGCATCAACCAAGCAGAACCGACACCCACCTTGTTATATAAGTTGGGCATCATGGGATATTAACAGCAACAACAATAAAAAACTCAGTCCAACTCAAACATGCGTTCTTACTAGACTATTTTAAAGTTGAATTAGCTGACATTGGAAACTCAGGCCGCTTTCAGTCCTCCCCCCCACATATTTTGGCTGTGGGAGGGAATGTGCAGGTAGAATATGTGCGGGGATCGGCCGGTCTGAAAGCCCCCCCACGCGGCTTTGCCAACAGACATGCACTGGGATGCAGAGCAAGGAAAGCTCTGCATCCCTGTGCATGTCTGCCAGCAAAGCCATGCAGGGGGCTTTCAGACCGGTCGATCGGCCCGATCCCTGTGCATATCATGACTGCGCATTCCCTCCCGCAGCCAAAATACAGGGGTGGGGGGGAAGGGGAGAGGTCTGAAAGCAGCCGTAGTAGGATTATAGAAGCCCCTTTATTAACTAATACCATACTTAAGTTTAAACTGACAATAAGAATACTCTATGGGTGTATTCAGGTAGACACGGGACTGCCCACTCCCAGAGCTGGTCTGCCTGCTCCCAGTCATACTAGGGTCTGGATCAGATGGATCTGGGGGGTTCCCTAGACCAAGGTCTGCCTGTGTGATGCCCTCCACCCACACCGTAGAGGTGTGGGTTAAAGTGTCCACAATGCTATAGTGATGCCTGAGGCAATAGGACGAGTTAGAGAATATCTGCTGAACCCTGTGTGGTGATGCGCGGTTCTCTCCCTCTCAGCTGAAAGGTAACAAACAATAAAGAAGCTCTATCAGTTTTCAACCATTGGTGTGAGTATGTCAATGAAAACCATCAATATTTTTACCATCAGTACTTAAAATGGACTAAAGTTTTACTGTTTAACCCTTTTAAAATTTCAAAATTGGAAACAACTAATTTGAATTTGTCCAGGCTCTGTTCAGGGCATGTCTATCTGGCCTGGACTCTGTAAATGATATGAGAGATGCATTTTCTTTTTAATGCAGGGCTATACAGTCTTTTAAAATTACAGCAGCTGGCTGTTACCTTTAACTTTGCAAAAGCAAAACAAGATTTCCTTTAAATCATGTGCCCTTAACTTTTGGCACAGGAAAAACTTCTGTATAGCAGCATACATGGTACACCAGCAAACACAAACACCAGCAAATACACAGAAAGGCAATTTATGGTGGCATTACATCATTCTGTTCCAACTGTGCACTGGAGGAATAGAATAATATAATTACCTTTTATCAGGATTTAAATTTTGTCCTGATTTGCTTAACATCACCTTCCTTTCACATGGACAAACACAGAACCATGCAACCACACAACCATAGCCATTATCCATGGCAGAAACACAAAACACTTAAATTCACACATTAAACTATAGTAGTACCGAGAAGTAGGAGTAAACAACAAAATTATTAAATCTCAAATTTAGAGCTAAACAGTAAACAGTAAACAGGTACTTAATGCATGAAAGGAATTACAACTTTTCACGCTGCCCCAATAAATCAGTAAAGCAGAAAACAATGTTCAATGGTGCCTGGACAGGAGCTGGCAATCTGGGCAAGAGAAAGAGGTGGAAGAGTTAAATGTTTGGTCCAATAGGCCACATTGGATTGGACATCTGCTTCCCAACATTTCAGTTGACCACAATAGTGGTACGTGGGGTTTTTCAAACTTGAAAATCAAGACCCATATTTCACCTTCCTGTCTTTCTTTGCCCCCCCCCCCCCCCCCCCCCCCCNATTTAATTGCTCTGCAACCCTTGTGCAGCTTTTCTTTTAAAATAAGCAAAGCTGTCCAAATGATAAGAGCCAATTAAAAGCAAGCGCAGCCTGAAACAGGACTAAAAGCAGCTGAGCTCGATAGTAAAAATAACGGTGTTAGAACTCAGTGGCGCACCAGTCTATGCAGGCAAAAATGAATCCTGCACTTGAGGTTGGGCACTTCAGATGTCTCCTGATACAAAGAAACTGCTGGAGTTCCAGGCACCTGATTAGGTTTTTGATTACTTATTAACTGCTTTATTTGGGTATTTAAAATTTCTTGAGAGTCTAAAAGAGACCTGACTTCAAATTCATCCTTACATTTGGAAGCTTCATTATGCCAATCAAAAAAATGCATGCAATTCATTTAAAGGTACTTTACTGCCTTTGATTTTAAAATTCCGCAGAGATGGGCAATTTTATCTAAATCAAAGCAACCAATTAAAGGAAACTGTAGATTAGGTTCATTTTGAGTACAGGAATTCCACTAATCTAAAACATACAATAATTTGCTTCATAATTCATGTGCACATATTTTACTGGGCTTTTCTTAGGTAGGTCAGAGGGTGGTAGACCCTACTTCCCCCCGTCTTATCACACTCACATCAAATTCACACAGGAAAAATTTTCTGAGGGAAAGTTCTTTTATCAAATTTCACTCATTTCGAGACTTCTCAATTACACACTCACAGGGGAATACGCACAAATTCCTTTCCACACACTCACTCAACTATCAATGTTTCTCAGTCACTCTGACAACCATTCACTGACTCAAAGTACACATGCAAAAAGTCTCCACACCCACTAACAAACAGATCAAGTTTCACACACTAAGAATGGGAAGGGAGGAATTCCAGCCTCAAAGACTGACATGCATATTACAAGGCAATTATGGAGAGTCTGAGATTACACTGGGGCCCATTATCCGCCCAAAATTGCCCCACCTTCCAGGTAGGCAATTCACCCAATCCAAGGCAGCTACCCAATCCAAGGTAGCCTTGCAATGCGACACCCAGCTTGGCCCCAGACCAGGGCAATGATTTGGTAAAGGGAAGGGTACACACACTTCTCTTTTTAGCCCCATCTCTTTATAAATCCTCTCATTAGGATTTATCTTTAGGATCCTTTTGCTTTTCTTATACACTAGTCTCTTCTTTTCTACACTACTTCAACTACACAACTCAGAATGTCTACCAGATCTCACCATTCAGGGTTGGAAAGCATCTGGCCAAAAAGGAGCTGGTTTCCCTCCAGGGTCCAGGGTCACCCCCTCACCAACACCCCAATAGGGATTTCAAAAGGTCCCTTACCTATACCTGGCACCAGAAGGTGGGAGGGAGAGGGATGGCCAGCAGCCCCCCAGGACCCAGATGGGCACAGAGCTTTCCCGGCCAATGCACCAAACTGTCATGGAAAAATCCATACTCACACCAATGGTTGAAATCTGATAGAGCTTCTTTATTGTTTGTTTACCTTTCAGCTGAGAGGGAGAGAACTACGCATCACCACACAGGGTTCAGCAGAGAGTTCTCTAACTCCTCCCATTACACCAAGATGGTTATAGGTTCTTTATATAAGCAAAGGTGTCACTCAAGTGACATGGTACAACAATGGAAAATTACAGAAAACTCAAGAGTTAGCAAGATGTTTATATACTTCAAGAGTACACGTTCCCAAAACAATACAACCAAACATGAGTCAACCATGTTTACATTTAAGAGTGTCTGAGAACTATTCATCCTGTTCTAACTAGAAGGTTGCACCTGCTTTATCACAAGGCTATAACTGTGTTATCTATGTGAAATAAGGAGGAAAGGTGTCCTAGTGTCTCAGGGCCTATATTCTTAGGACAACTTTATTATGAGAGAGAACTAAAGCAAACAGCTAGCATTTCTGTCTCTGGAACAGAGGTCTGGTATGATTTTACCCAGCATACATCTCTGTAAGCCATGTTCAAGTGGCTCTCTACTCTGGCTAAGGCAATGTAGCTATTCAAAATGGAGTTAGTCTATAGCGTTCAAATTATTCCCTGACACACGCTTCTGCTCTGCTTCCAGCACCATTGCCTCAGGCATCAGCATAGCATTGTGGACACTTTAACCCACACCTCTATGGTGTGAGTGGAGGGCATCGCACAGGCAGACTGTGGTCTAGGGAACCCACCAGATCCATCTGATCCAGACCCTAGTATGACTGGGATCATAGGGGTGCACCCCAGACCAGCTCCGGGAGTGGGCAGTCCCGTGTCTGCCTGAATACACCCATAGAGTATACTTATCATCAGTTTAAACTTAAGTATGGTAATAGTTAATAAAGGGGCTTCTATAATCCTACAAAGGCCGCTTTCAGATCTCCCACTCCCCCCCCCCCCCGCACTATTTTGGCTGAATACACCCATAGAGTATACTTATCATCAGTTTAAACTTAAGTATGGTAATAGTTAATAAAGGGGCTTCTATAAAGATACAAAGGCCGCTTTCAGATGAGACAAATTTGCGCATGATTGATGAAAAATGTGCGTGTTTTAATGCTCGTTTAAACACCTAAACCGTTTTAAATGCGCATTTACCATGATCGTGTAAAAGCCCAAACCATTTTGAATGTGGTTTTTAAATAATGCGCATTTTTAAAAACCGGTTTTGAGCCCCTTTGATGATCGGGGGATGCCAAAACCGGTTTTAAAACATGCGCATTATTTTAAAAACCACATTCAAAACGGTTTTGGCTTTTACACGATCGTNCCGGTCTGAAAGCCCCCCGCACGGCTTTGCTGGCAGACACGCACAGGGATGCAGAGCTTTCCTTGCTCTGCATCCCTGTGCATGTCTGTTGGCAAAGCCACATGGGGGGGTGGGCTTTCAGACCGGCTGATCCCCGTACATATCCTGGCGGCACATTCCCTCCCACAGCCAAAATATGCGTGGGGGGGAGGTCTGAGAGCGCACGTTAGATGGATTGCTGCTCTGCTTCAGGCTGGTACCCTGGGTTTGACTGGCCCGATCTGCTGGTGGCACCTCGGGATGTTTTGGAACACTGCTGGCTGGGCTGTCCTGGGGCAGGCACAGCCTGCTCCATATCTTCTCCTCCTGCACTTCTAGTGAGGTGCCTTTAAACAGATGAGCCACCTGGGGGTGAAGCAGGCTTGTGTGGCCAGCACTGGAGCAGCCTGTCTATCTAAAAACACCCTATATGGATTAATTATTATTGTTATTGTCAATGTTTTTGCAGAACTGACAGCTCTCATGCCAATCTGTCACTTCCATTTTATTTCAGTTTTAAGGCTTATAACACTCTGGACAAAATTTTCAATACTATATTTATAACTTGTAGTCTTCTTTTGTTCACAGACATCAGAAGCCAGAGTGGTCTTTCCCATAGACATGCACACTTTCTGTTCTAATGCACTCATTACAACAGCTCTGAAGGCACTGGGTGTGTCTATACATTATAGTACCCAAGGGGTAAAGGTGCTTTGTGGTACTACTGATGACATCATTCTGAGGTGGAGCAGTTTGACCAAATATTGAAGTTGCTTTGTGTTTTTGCTGTCACCCTGTGTGTATGCTGCCACCCTATGAATTCTGATCACCAGGGGGTGCCCATTGGGTGGCAGCATAAACAAGGAGTCCAGCCTTCTCATCAGAGCATGGGAGCCCCATTTGAAATTGACGAATCCGGGAGCCCCAGTGAAAATGACAAAGCCAGAAGTTGCATTTGAAAACTAGAGCTAGAAGTTGGCATTTGAAATTGACAAAGATGGGAACTGCACCTGAAACTGACAAGCAGACAGCAAACCTTGTCACATGCCTGATTAATCACAGAGACAGGAACTAGAGTGACATCACAAAGTCCCCTCATGTCTCAGTGGTAGCCTTGCTGACCAATGCCCAGTAACAGGGTGGTGTCATTTACCAGGCATTAATTTGTATTTTGTTTTCAGCTGTTCCGAGAGTCTCCTGACGAGCTCTCCAGATCTATTCTAGGCAACAAACCCCCTTAAACACATATTCATTCCCTGGCTTACTCCACATAACACTTGCCCCATGTTGGGCAGATGGAATTATGACAATTGTTGCATGTAGACACACCCTCTCTTTTTATTAATTACAGTTACACTTGATTTGCAATGGTGGAATCGTATGTAGTGATGATTAAAAAAACATTGCTTTAAACAGTAATGTGCAATGAACAGAAGGAATCTACATCTGCAATTCCTAAGGGTAAAATCTTCAAAAACACCTACCCAATTAAAGCTCCAGTCTTAAAAACACAATGGCGTGCTTTCAGGAGTGTCAATTTAGGGACCTAAATTTGATTTAGATTTAGGTGCCTTTCAGTTGAGTTAAAGCATCAGACTCACGGGTGCTTTTGAAAGTCACAACCCCTCCAGCATCCTGTCAAATGAAATAAATACCCTGAAAAACTTTAAATGCAACTGAGTTTTCATAAGAAGGTGTAAGATTAAGTAAAGGACCAAGGTCCCAGTTCAAAAAAGCACATCAATCTATGCTTAACGTAAGTATTTAAATAATTCTATATATTTAAGGGCTTTTCTGAATTAAGGCCTGAAATATATCAGCTGCATCTTCTGGTACCCTTCTGCTTTTCCTGTTAACACTCCAGTCTGTTATCCCTGTATGGATGTACCCACTTAGAGTTAGGTAACTTACATAAACATTGATATCACCTTTGAGTTGGTGTGTGATGTAGATAGCTTTCTAAAGGATAACATCTTGACATTTGGTTATTCATGTCTACCATCCATTTAACTGGCTTTCTTCTCTGACAGAGGTAGAAGAACAGGGACCATACAAATTCAAAGATTTTCCAGCCTAAAGAATGGAAGAAGATTTTCTCCAGGGAGTTGAGGTTCAACATAACATTGATCCAACGCTGATGTCTTGTGGTTCTGGCAGATGGCCAGTGCAAGGTGATTCATCATTTCACAATCAATAAAGAGAGATGAAAGACCTTGCTCTTGTTTTAAATTATTTCTCCAAGCCTCTCTATAATGAAAATATCAGGAACTATGACCTGCATTGCATAGATATCATTTGAATGGTTCCTGCAGTGCGCACCCAGCTCTGAGCAGGATATGAATGAATGAATATTCAGGAAGGTCCTTTGCTGAGATAAACATCTGGTAAAGTATAAGGAAATATATGGATCAAGGGTGGGCTTGCTCCTCCCTATCTCTTTTGGGGATGATTCGCCAGGAGCACATTACACCAGATGCTGTGGAGCATGTGGTTCAGATGGAGGCAACCCAAAGGGATACAGTGCATTTGGGTAATAAGGACAGGACACGACAGAACAGGAGAAAAAACAGACAGACGTTCATATAGAACAGATAAATTTAAATACTTCCAAATTAAACAAAAATATGAAATAACAATCCCCAGAATAAGAATAAAAAGCATATGTTTAAGTGTCTATATACAAATGCTAGAAGTCTAAAATGTAAGATGGGAGAAGTAAGAGTGTTCGGCACTAAATGAAGATATAAACATAATTGGAATCTAAGAGACCTGGTGGAGTGAGGATAACCAATGGGAAACTGTAATACCAGGGTACAAAATATATTGAAACGACAGAGTAAATCGAGCTGGTGGTGGAGTGGCACTATATGTTAGAGACAGTATTGAATCAAGCAGGTTTAAAATTTTACACAAAGTGAAATGTACTCTGGAATCTCTTTGGATAGAAATTCCATATCCCACAGGGATATGTGTAACAGTTGGACTATACTATCGACCCCCGATCAGGATGGTGAAACTGACAGTGAAGTGCTAACAGAGATAATACAGGCTATTAAAGTTGGAAACACAATAATGGGTAACTTCAAATACCCAAATATTGACTGGGTGAATGTCTCCTCAGGGTGTGATGTGGAGGTCAAATTTCTAGCTGCTGTAAATAACTGCTTCTTGGAGGAGCTGGTCTTGACACCTACGAGAGGAGGAGCTACTTTGGATCTAGTCTTAAGTGGAGCGCAGGACCTGGTGGAAGGGGTAACAGTGGTAGGGCCACTTGGTAACAGTGATCATAATATAATCAAATTTGATATAGCTATAGGGAGATTGACAAAAAAAGAACAATCACAGTAACATTTAACTTTAATAAGTGGAACTATGCAAAAATGAGGAAACAAGTTAGAGGGAACATAAAAGGAGCAGTTGAGAGGGTGAAATATGCACAAGAGGCGTAGAGATTATTTGAAAACACCATCTTAGAAATGCAGATTAAATGCATTCTGCAAATAAAAAAAGGTAGCAAGAGGACCAAACATCTACCAGTGAGGCTAAATGGGGAGGTGATGAATGCCCAAAAGGCATGTTTTAAAGAATGGAAATCTAGTCGTAGTAAAGAGAATAAGAAAGAGCATAAGCACTGCCAAATTAGATGTTGTAAAACATTGTCAGGCCAAGAAGGAATTTGAAGATCAAATTGATAAAGATGCAAAAATAAAAACTTTTCCAAGTACACCAGAAGCAAGAAGCCTGCTAAGAATTGGTTGGGCCATTACACGACCAAGGGTGAAAAGGGCACTCAGGAAGGATAAGAACATCATGGAGAAACTGACTGATTTCTTTGCTTTGGTATTCACTGCTGAGGATGTTTGAAAGATACCCACGCCGGACCGAGTCTTTGTAGGTGAAGAATCAGAAAAACTGTCGCAAATAAGTGCGACTCTGGAGGAGGTTCTAGAGCTAATTGTCAAACTTTGGCCCTTTTCAGACGGGCTGCAGTGCGGGGGATGGATGTGCACCATGGTGGGTGGGTGGTGCGTGGGTGGACATTACACAGACACACACCCATCTCCACCAATCTCCATGAACAGAGCTATCACTGTTTTGGCCAATGGCTCTGTGCATGGGTGATGGGTGGAGGTGGGTGAAGATGGGTGGAGCATGGGAATGCACACATAGCCCCACCCGCTGCAGTGGTCACACAGGTGCCCTCCACCCATTCCCACATATTGGGCATGGGGCGGGGAGAACGGGGTGTCTCCTGTGAAATGGGCCTAAATAGTAACAAATCACCAGGACCAGATGGTATACGTCCCAGAGTTCTGAAGTAAATCAAATATGAAGTTGCTGACCTAGGTCATTTTAACACAGGGCCCCGCAACATGGGGAGTCCATGTTCCTGCCGGCGCATGTGCTGTGTGTGTGTGGGGGAGGGTTTATACGGGTGCACACACATCCTCATGCACCCATGAACATGCACGGAGCAACCTCCATTTTTGCTAGGTGCTCTATGCGTGTTCATGGGTGGGAGTGCGTGGGGATGCATGTTCAGCAGGAGCGCGCACACACATCCACTCAACACACACACCTGTCATGTCTTTCACACGGGACTCACTTACTCATGAGCACCCAGACTTCTGGATGTTCATGAGTGCATGTGTGTCGTGTAAAAAAGACCCTACTATTGGTAATTGTAACCTATCGCTAAAATCTGCCACTGTACCAGAGGATTGGAGGGTAGCAATTAGAGGTGTGCACCAGGGACCCATGTCATTATTATTTTTAATTTTTGTTATTTAAATATTTCGTTTTTGTTTTCATAAATATCAACATTTTGTTTTTGTTTTTGCTTTAGTTTTCAATTTCCATTGGTTTCAATAAAAAACACATTTTTGGTTGTACCTTTTTTATTCATTATATTTAGATGTAACTTAGAGGGTTTGTACCTACAATGGAAGGAATTATGTGTACCAAAATTAAGAAAGATTGGATAAAGGAATCTGATTTTATAAGCAGTTGAATTATGTTATTTTGCAAAAATCTGCATATATATTCCTGACTGTAACTTCTTTGTCTCCCATCTAATGTGAATGAAACTTGGCAAGTTTATGCCCCTTCCAAAGTTTACTCTCTATGTCAACTTTCAGAAGTATTAGAAAAAGGGTCCTGGTGGTATAAGCAATTAAGTTATAAATGTATGTCTGATTATAACATCTTTTTAGTCCAACCAGTGTACATGACATTTGGCAGGGCTGTATCTCACACCTTCAGGATCAACTCTGCCAAATCATATAACCATATGTTTATGGATGGCATAATGATAAAGTGGGTGCACTCACTGCTGATAGTGGGCCATGCTGTGGATACACTACTGTTTTGTTGTTTTATTTCTGCATGCAGTTGCATTTTTGGGGGGTTATCTTCTGGAGCGATTGTTAGCCTGCTTTTCTGGGTAGTGCTTTGGCTTTGGGTTCAATAACTTTGCAACAACTTCTGAAGTTTTCTGACATTCTGTGCTTCAGTCTCCGAAGTCCGAAGCTTCGGCAAGAAACACCGAATTGCCTCCAAGTACGCGGACTGACTATTCGGAACCTTGAAAATAGGTCAGAATACCCTTAACACTATTTGGTTCAGCCCTACTCTATAGAGATCTGTGATATGACCACACCTGGAGTATTGTGTGCAGTTCTGCGCACCCCAGCTCAAAAAAGACATAGCAGAACTAGAAAAGATACAGAGAAGGACAATAAAAATGATCAAGGGTATGGAACTGCTCCCATATGAAGAGAGGCTTGATAGACTTGGGCTCTTCATCTTGGAGAAGAGACGACTGAGAGAGGATATCATAGAAGTTTATAAAATCATGAGTGGTGTGGAACACATAAATAGAGAGCAGTTATTTACGATCTCTAACAGTACTAGAACAAGTGGACACTCCATGAAATTAACAGTTAGCTGATTTAAAACAAAATAAAACGAAGTATTCCCCCCCCCCCCCGCACACAATTAACTTGTGGAATTTACTGACAGAGGAAGTGGTCAAGGCCACTGTAGCTAGTTTTAAAAAGGGATTGGATACGTTTTTGGAGGATAGGTCCATTAAAGGCTATTAGCCAAGTTGGGGAAGTAACCTCTTACTTTTGGGGCTGGAACAAGAGGGAATGGATTGCTCATCGTGACCTGTTGGGTACATCTCCCAAGAGAAAGAGATTGGTCACTGTCAGAGACAGGATACTGGACTTGATGAACCATTGGTCTTTTTCAAATGGGCCAGCGGTACGGGGGGGATGGGTGGAGGCTGAGGCAGGTGGACGGTGCGTGGTGGCCTGTCACATGGACACTCACCCACCTCCATGCACAGAGGCACCTAAGTTGTCTCCAATGGACATTTTTAAATGGACCGCGCAGGCACCATGGTACGTGGGGGATGGGTGGAGGAGGCGGTGGGTGTGCGGCATATGTGTGGCCCAGCACATGAATGGACACCCACCTCCACCCATCTCCATGCATGGAGGCACCTCTGTTTTCCCCATTGCCTCAATGCATGGGAGATGGATGGAGGTGGGTGGAGCACGGGAGTGTGCATGTACACCTACCTATGTGCCACAGCGGTCGCATGGATGCCCCACCTCTGCCCCCCACCCACAAACATGGGTGAGGGGGGGCATCCATGCAAAAAGGGCCATTGGTCTGACCCAGTATGGCACTACTTATTATGTTCTTATGTTCATTGCTCTGAAGTATGCACTGGCTCCCTGTAGCTTTTGGGGCACAATTCAAGGTGTTGGTCTTGACCTTTAAAGTCCTAAATGGTCTGGGTCCCACATTTCTGAAAGACCATCTGTTCTTCCACATCCCATTATAGTCCGTGCGATTGTCTAGTTGTGCCTCCCTGTGCGTACCATCTGTTAGTCTTGCTCATACAACAAGGGCTTTCAGGGAAGCATTTTCAATTGCTGCCTGAATGCTTTCCATTCCATTCCAGTTTTATTTATACCCCCCACTCTCTCAATAATGACTCGAGGCGGCTCACAACATAACAAAATACATTCCTGGGTTTATTATCCCACGCAGGGGACGCAGCTCAAAACAAAATAACCACAATATATCATCAAGTACAACTTATAACAATTCCCCATTTCCCAACTGATGTTCTCATTCCACCACCTCTTCCATAAACAGAAGAGTTGGTTCCATAAGCAATCCTTCTATCCCCTGCTGCCACCAGGGGACATTTAGCCAACTCCACCCCTCTCTCACCGGAGGGAGTCAGTCCTATCATCCTCCACATCAGTAAACACTACCACCCCCAACAAAATACACAACCCCACAGACTCTCCCGCCTCCACCTCATAGCCCAGCCGAAGGGCACGGCCAAAGGGCAGGCCCCTTTGAACGTGCCCCTTCGACACGTGCCCCCGGCATGCACCTTCGGCATGGTATCTAACCGCTCCCATTGTTATGGGGAGTGTCCCGGAAGTTGCTGTTGCCAAACCCCACCCCCGCAAGGGTGGGGGGAAGAAGAAAGAATTCTGCGGCCCCCAGAGTGTAACAACAGGCCCCCCCCATCCCCGAAATCACATACTGTCTCTGTCCTGGTTGACAGGGTGTGTGTGTGTGTGTGTGAAGAGTGCCACTACCATCCGCTCCATCCCAGCTGGCTGCCCTCTGCTCCCACGCGCCGCTGCCGCTTTGGAACTCCTTTCCCTGGAGGTTCATGTGATCCTGAGCCTGAGCAACCTTTAACGGTGGTGTAAGACTTTTTTATTTGAAAAGGCATTTGTAGTGCGGGGGTAGCAGATTGGGGGTGGGGTTTGGTGGGTGGCTTTGGGGTATTTGTGAGAGGGAGTTGGGTAGAGAGGTGGTATTGGGTGGGTTTGCGGGGGTTGTATTTATTTTAAATGTTTTTAAGATCTGTAAACTTCCCTAAGCCTTTGGAAAGGGCAGCATCTAAGGGTGATTTCAAACGTGCTGGACCACCCTTTGGCCCCGGCATGGAATCATCTTTTAATCCCCCTCCAAAATCTGGCCGGCCTGTCAACAGACATGCCGGCTGATTCCAGAGGGGGATCGGGGGAGGGGGCAGGGCTGCGCAGTGCAATGTGCAGCCGCACAGCCCCGCCCATCCACTCCCCCGGCCACCTGCCCCCCGGGGAATTGGCCATGGCCCGGAATCGGCGGCAGTACCGTCTGCCGATTCCGGACCGTGGGGCAGTTACAGACGTGACATTACCACAGTCAATCATGGTGAATCCCCCTGTGATTGACCGTGGTAATGTCAAGTCTGGGTGATTTCAGACGTTATGAGATCACGCTCAACCACAGTGAACCACGCTCAACCCCCCCGTGGGGCCAAAGGGCCCTGAACGTCTGAACGGCACACGCCAGATGTTCATCATGCTCAATACCCACATGGGGTCAGTTTCAACCACGCTTCCCGGGCTAGCCGGGGGAAGGTCCCGGGAAGCGTGGTCAAACGAACCCTCACCGGGAACCAAGGAAAAGTAACGTCTGGACGCCAATCCCCGGGCGGAACCGAATGAAACGAGCCCCAGCCAGGGACGAGGCATGCAGCATCGCTGCCGGGCAACCAGCAACAACACAAACGCTGGAGGGAGATTTAAAGCGAAATCAGCAGCAAGCAAGCGTGGCGGGATGGAGCAAGGAGGGAGGCGGAAGAGAGCGGAGGCA
>QEPC01009286.1:296654-338270 GCA_003113815.1 Sphenodon punctatus
GGGGGTCCCAGCCCCGCCCCTCCGAGACTGGCTCTGTTGCTGTGGGGTCGCCTCTGTGGACTGGGGTGGTGTGAGGGTGGGGGTTGCTGCTGCCTGTGTCTTGCCCCTTAGTGGTGCCCCCCCTCATCCCTCCCGTTGTTCCTAGTGCTGTGTTCCGGGCGCCCCTACCCCCCCTTCCCGACCTTTCCCTTGTGTGTGTGTGTGTGTGTGTGTGTGTGTGTGTGCCCGGGCGTTTGGTCGTGCAGTATGTCCCGCTGCGGATCCGCTGTGTGTGTGTGTGCGTGTGTGTGTGCTGTGTGTGTCGGCTGTCAGCCTGTTCTCCCTTTTCCCCCCTCCCTTCCCGTTTCCCTTGTGTGGGTGTTCCCTTGTGTGCCTTTTGGCTTTGTTTGCCCTCAGTCGGCCATGTCTGTGTCCCGCCCCTGCCCGGTGCCTTGTGGGAGTTTTGCGCTCGGCGGGGGTTCGGCTGCACGTCTGTTGTGCTGCCCCGGTCCGCGATGGTTCAGCCCGGTTCCTGCCCGTGGTCCCGTTCCCGGCACATCTGTTTGGGTCGCTTTTCCACCCCCGCGCGTGGTTACGCTGTTCACCCCCCCTGGGGGTTCACTGTGGTGAACCGCCCACCCGTAACGTCTGAAATCACCCTCTGTTGGGTCAAAAAGAGATTCCCGCTGACTGTTCACCCCCGGCGGGAATCTCTTTACCACGCTTCCTGAAGCTCTGGGTGGTCGGAAGGCTGGAAGCATGGTCAAAGGGATTTCCGCTGGGGGTGAACATCTGGCAGGAATCACTTTTCGGCCCAACAGACGTTATGCTGCCACGATCACCACGAGAGGATTCACCGTGATTGACTGTTGTGGCATAATGTCTGAAATTACCCTAAATGTCAATATATAAATAAATAAATAAATAAATAAATAATCTCTCTGCCTTAATTTTCTGTTACATTCACACTCAGAAACTTTGACTCCTCCTCTGCCATCACCCTCACCCACCCCAGAGATTTCTGCTCAATAAACTGTCTTCATCCCTTCTCTCATGCTGCTCATGAACTCCCTCCCTGAACCAATAGGCTCTGCTCCCTCCCACCCTTCATCCCTCTCCTTAAAACTACCTCTTCCATTAGGCTTTCCTTAACTCCTCACCCCCATAGATTGCTCCTTTATGCTTCTCTTTATACTGTTTCATCCTTCAGGATCCCCTGCCTCTCTTGTAGGTAAGCTAAGTGCAAGCATCTGAAAATTCTCAGCTTCATGAATGTTTCCCTGCCCCTCCCTGCGTGCCCTTCTCTTGTCCCTCCTTGACTGTAAGCCCCTTGCAGCAGGGACCTGTCTCTAATCATATCTGTTCACTGACAGGCACATTGCTTGAGCTATTACATTTATTATTATTATTATTATTATTATTATTATTATTATAATAACCCAGCACCTGTCACTACAGCACAACAGCTAAAAGCATATGGACTCCATTCTCCAGGGTGCTAAACACTTTGGTCCTGATGCAGTAAAGAACAAAAGCATGTGCTTAATTTTAAATTACATAAATATTTATTCCAACTGAGATCAATATATATCACTGCAAAATAAAATGAATTACATTTAATCATTTTCCCACTATGTTGGACATTTTAAAAAGATACGTATATGTTGGTACAGCTAACAAGGCTGGCGTCAAAAGTGGTTTCAGTCTCCCTCATTCCTACAACTAGATTAAAAAATATAGCTCTACTTTTATTATTATTATTAAACATTTATAAAGCGCCAGTAACAACCTGGCGCTGTACAGAACATATAATCAGCTGCGGTCCCTACCTGTGGCTTACAATCTAAAAGACAAGGAGGGGGAGACAAGGAGAGGGGACAGCGGGAGAGACATGGGAGAAGACAAACAAACATTCAGGCGGATGCGAAGTCTCAGGTGCGTGTACTTGGCTTGGTTACAAGGTGGTCGGTAGCAGCAGTCAGCAGAGGAGGGCTGACAGTAAGAGCAAGGGGAAAGACTAGAGGGCATTGGGAAAGGCAGCATGGAAAAGGTGGGTCTTGAGGAGGGATTTGAAGGAGCGGAGGGAGGAGGCGAGGCGGACGTCGGCAGGGAGGGAGTTCCAGGCATGCGGGGCAGCGAGGGAGAAGGGACGAAGGCGGTTGGGCGAGCAGGAGAAGCGAGGGAGAGCGAGGGAGGGGACAGCGGAAGAGCGGAGAGCGCGCGCAGGAGCGCGTAGGGCGATTAGGTCCGAGAGGTAAGGGGGAGCTTGGTCATGGAGCGATTTGAACGTGAAAACCAGGAGTTTGAACAGGATACGTTCCGGAAGGGGGAGCCAGTGAAGGGAGAGGAGGAGAGGCGTCACATGGTCGAAGCGACGGGCAGAGTGAATGACCTTGGCGGCAGAGTTTTGGATCGCCACAAGGGGGGACAGGTGGGAGCGAGGGAGGCCAGCAAGGAGGAGGTTGCAGTAGTCGAGGCGAGAGATAACCATGGCATGAACAAGGATTTTGGCCGAGGAGACAGATAGAAAGGGGCGAATGCGGGCAATGTTGAGGAGAGCGAATCGGCAGGATTTGGCCACAGAGTCAATGTAAGGTTTAAAGGAGAGGTGCGTGTCAAAAATGAAGCCCAAGCTGCGGGCACGGAGAACAGGACGGATGGTGACCCCATCAATGCAGACGGTCAGGTCAGAGGGAGAGGAGGGGGAGGGAGGAAAAATGAGGAGTTCAGTCTTGGCCATGTTCAGTTTGAGTTGGCGTCGGGACATCCAGGCGGAGATATCAGAGAGGCAGTCGACGAGGCGTGAGCGGACAGAGGAGGAGAGAGAGGGGGTAGAGAGATAGAGTTGGGTGTCATCAGCATAGAGATGGTATTGGAACCCGTGGGAGGCAATAATTTCACCAAGGGACCGGGTGTAGATAGAGAAGAGGAGAGGGCCAAGGACAGAACCTTGGGGAACCCCAACCGAGAGGGGAAGGGAGGGGGAGGTCGACTCGGGGAGGGAGACATTAAAGGAGCGGTCAGAGAGGTAGGAGGAGAACCAGTCAAAGACAGAGCCACGGAAGCCCAAAGAGTAAAGCGAGTCCAAGAGGAGCGAGTGGTCGACAGTGTCAAAGGCGGCAGAGAGGTCAAGGAGGACAAGAACGGAGTAGTGGCGCTTCGATTTAGCGACAAGTAGATCATTGGTGATCTTGGCCAGGGCAGTTTCAGTAGAGTGGAGGGGGCGGAAGCCGGACTGGAGAGGGTCGAGGGAGGAGTTGGCAGAGAGGAGGTTCAGGCAGCGGGAGTAGACGACACGTTCCAGGAGCTTCGAAGCAAAGGGAAGGAGGGAGACCGGCCGGTAACTAGAGGGATCGAAAGGGTCGAGGGTAGGCTTTTTGAGGATGGGGGAGACAGTGGCATGTTTGAAGGCAGAGGGGAAGGAGCCTGTGGAAAGGGAGAGATTGACAACATACTTCTTTCAAGAGACATCTTAAAATGGTCACTTCCAGACAGATAGTTCTGAAGTGGGGAGAATTATTAATTAATTACTTATTATTAATTATTATTATTATTATTTCTAGAACACCATCAATGAACCTGCCACTGAACCATCGTTAAATTGGAGACAGGCCTCTACCCTGAGAGGGTTGCAGTCTAGGAGAGACAAGGGAAGGGAAACAAGGGAGAGGGGAACATAGGGAGAGACGGGAATACATTTACAAATAACCAGGTGGAAAATGCTCAAGGTTCTTGACTGGCAACTGACTCCACACATACACAAAACTTGTTTTGATAGAAAGACTTCTTCCCTGTCTGCAAAGCATCTGTAATGTATTACTATCCTTTAATCAATGCAAGTCTGATGAGGTGTTCTCCTGGGTGGGATCTTTTAACAAACCACTATTGTCTCCCCCTCTGCACATAAGAGAGCTCTGTGCATATGTGCCCAGGGCTGGCCTTACCACAGTACAACCATGGGCAACCACCCTGGACCCAACTCTTTCCAGGGGCCTCACAGTTTTCACAAGGGCAGGGTGTGGGACCCCACGCCCTCCCAGCAGTGCCCAAACACAGTCACTGTTAGGGCCCGCATAGGGTGTCCCCCACTGCGGAAGGGCCACCAGTGGTGGTGCCGCATTTTATGGTCTCCCTGGGCCCCACAAATTCTAAGACCTGCATGTGCCTGCCATTGGACGAATGAGGATTGCACTCTATCTTGTACACTGACTAGGGAGCTGCACTGCTGTCCTACTTATTAAATTAAGAGTCCATGCCAGCTTTCACTAGAAGTGAAGGCAAAGTGGTCTATCACTATTCCAAGTACATTTTATGAAGGGCTCCTACTAAACATAGAAACAAAATGTTTAAAATATAAGTACATCCTGCTTTCCAATTTATCCCTTTTAGAATATCCCGATGGAACTGAAAAAGAATGAAACCAAAAGCATTCTACAGAAATGTAATAGGATTCTATAAAAAAAATACTCAAAATCCTATAGACTTGAATAATGTCTGTCCCGTGTACAGAATTTTAAAACCAGCATTTACAACTGAATAGAAAATTACAGACCAGATCTTCAGCAGTAGCTCAATGGAGCTACACTGATTTACACCACCTGACACTCTATCCTTATTATGTCAGTTTAAAAGTTGTATAGAAAATTTGCCATTCCTATTTAAATTCTAAAGGAATGGTCTAAAATGAAAGGTAATTTATTGAAAGTATTCTAGTACCAGTGTAAGAAAACTAACAAACATCTGAATCTATTAAAAGTGTTCATATTACACAGTCTTTTCTATTGTATCTTTGCATTTATTGATCTTCCATGTATTTTAAAAATCTTTTATTCAAATATAATGGCAAATCTACATAGTCTTGAGACCATTTCGCTGATGTGCCACAGCTGCAATTCTTTTACAGTTATCTGTAACATCCTTTTGTGTCTTATAATCATTGTAACATTATAGAGCATAACCTCACATTCCCAAATACAAAGCTGGCTCCTCATGAACCAGAAACATTTACTGCGCAGTAATTGTGCTCTGAAAAGTATGTGCATTTTGTAATGTTCTTATGTTGGCATTTCAAGACTAAGGTAAGTGTTAATGGAACACAAAATTCAAAATGAACTACAGAGAATAATTCCTGAGGTAGTATTTCCCAATAGCTGATGGTGTACATAAAAAGAAACATTGGACAGAAGAATACTATGAAACATTTAAGAAGGAAGTTTCACACGAAACCATAAGTGGCATAAAGTGTTGTAACCAATTCATATGTAAACTATAAATCAAATGCATTGGTTCATGTCATATTCATCTCCAGTTCTCCTAAATATTCCTCCAAGGAAACTACTACATCACTACAGGGATGTACAACATGTGCGGTTGCACATGGCCCCACGGCCAGCCTGGCCCCATGTCTGGGGCAACTCATGAGTTCTGCCTGACTGCCCTGGCCCCACGCCTGGGTTGGGCTGGAGGAGTCCTGGGTGCAGGGCACCCCCAAATCATGGGGGAGGGGGATCCCCATACCTCATCTGCTAGTAGTCCTGCAGCAGCAGCAGCGGAACAGTGATCGGACTGGGAGATAAAACTGTTTATAAAAAAAACTCCCAAGTGAGTGATCAGAAGGTTGTTGCCTTGTAAAGAATGTTCTTCGGGATGGTTCCAAACAATCTCACAACTGGGTTGTGGATGCTGACCATATTCAAATAATAGACCATGTGATGGTCTCGAACTCCTCTAGTATAAAAATCTCTCCCCCTCAGAATGACAGTTCCTTCCAACTGTTTCTAGGAATATAAGAAAATTCCATGCAGGTCTGGAAGGGTGGGTGTTGTGAGAATGGGTATTTTCAGACATGACGAGATCACAGTGAACCACAGTGAATACCCACTTGTGGTCACTGTGCCCTGCACGCCTGTTCGGCGGCCACCAGATGTTCGCCACACTGAATACCCACATGGGGTCAATTTCAACCACGCTTCCCGGGCTCCCGGCGCAAGAATCCCCGGAAGCATGGTGAAAGTGATTCCAGGCGGGTATCAATAAAAAGTAACGTCTGTTCGGCTATCAAGGCACAGAATCCCCGGCGGGATTCTGGGCCGTGGTGAACTCAGCCAGACGCTGCAGTGGCATTGGCCCCGCCACCCGCATGTCTCCCCAGAGGGCGGGCGGCGAGGCAGCATGGAGGGGGTGGGGCCGTGCGGCCGCATGTTACACCACGTGGTCCCGCTCTCTCCCGGATTCCCCACCAGGATCCCCGGCACATCTGTTTGCCATGCCTGGGTGATCCTGGTGGGGCATCTCTGGGTTGTTTTCGGGACGGGGCGAAGCCGCCCCATCACGTCTGAAAACACCCAATGTTAGGAGCCATCTTGAAGAACCTTGTTTACAAGGCAGCAACCTTCTGTTCTGCATTGAGTGGCTCCTCACAGGCCATTTTTACACAGCTCCACCGGGTGGGGGATCTGTGGGCATGCCGGTGCATGGGTGGGGCATGCACAGAGCCGCACATGCATCTCCACTCATCCACACCCATGAAGCAACCACTGTTTTCCCTGGCCGCTCCATGCATGGGGACGAATGGGGGGTGAGTGGGGATGTGTGTTAGGTGAGCACATGCTTGCACCTCCACTCACCGCAGGTGTGCTCCCCGTCATTCACACAGAGCTCCCCCACCCATGAACACACAGAAAGCTGTGGGTTCATGTGTGGGAGGGGCCTCGGTAAAGAGGGCCACATTCTCACAACTGTCTTACTTATACTATCTTAGGTAAGAATTTAGGATGTAAAGCAATAATTATTCTATCTTGGAAAAACTGCAAATATGGTTCTGAGATTATTATGACTGCTATTTCACTAACTCTTCTTAATGAAGTTATTGCTAACAGGAATACTGTCTTTAAACCCCCACCCCATAACTAGTTCATTTGCGCCCCCATATAATCAATTCACACTGCCCCAGGGGTGCAAATGAAATGGATATGGGTGGGGGGCAGCGTGAATTGATTATATGGGAGCAGGGGCACAGATGAACTAGTTATGGGGTGGGGGCAGCATGAATTGATTATGGGGGCACAACTGGTTGATTATGGGTTTTATATATATATATATATATAGCCACTCTTAAAAGAGGCGCTGTAAAGTGCCTCCTGAGCCCCGCATTGAAAGAAAAGCCATGTAGGGAGTGTTTAGATGCTCCCCACACTGCCAAAAGTGATGTGCTCCCCATTGTCAGCAGTGGCAGCAACTGGAGACACGAAGCTTTGAAGAGGCGCGTTCTGAAAACCTCACTTTTCAGACTTTCAGAACATGCCTCTTCAAAGCACCATGTCTCCAGTCGCTGCCGCTGCTGACAATGGGGAGCACGTCACCTCCGGTAGTGCGGGGAGCGTGTAAACACTCCCCGTGTGACTTTTCTTTCAACATGGGGCTCAGGAGGTGCTTTACAGCGCCTCATTTAAAAGTGGCCTGAATGTCTCTTTTCATGGCATAATGTGCTTAATAGACTGGCTGCATTTTGGGTGTCTAGTGTTTTTGATAGCAGCACCCCTAGGCCTGCTGAGCCAGGCAGTGCCGCTAGTCCTGCTGGCAGGACACAAAGAGGGGGGCCCATTTTGACTTCTTGGCCAGGGGCCCATTACACGCTAGCTACGCCCTTGTTACTGAGTGCAGTCACCAGGTGCACTGATTTCAGCTTGAACCACGGGCGGTAGCCCCCTGGCAGGCCCCTCTCCAACTCTGGGCCACAGCATGGCAGGCCAGGTGAGGCTTCTCCCTCTCCAGAAAAACAAGAATTTAAGAAACAGCAGTCCAACAGGGAGCCAACCAGCACCCAGCAGCAGCTCAGCCGGTAAGGCCTCCTGTGTTTACCCCAGCCCTTTCCTTTTCAAGCTCAAGGAAGTCGGGATGGGAACTCCCTCCAGTTTAGGCAGGCAGAGGACAACCAGCCACCTGACCTATTGCCAGTTTGCCACCTTCAGGCTTCATCTGCTCTTGAGGGGAAGAATTTAAGGAGGGGAGGAAGATACATGGGGGATCTAGGGAGCTGAGCTCAGTTGGCTGTGGGTGGTGGTGGGGTGTCACTGTCTGTCTCTGTCAAAGGGGCCCTAGGGAATTGGGGATCTGTTCCATGGAGCTCTGTAGTGTGATGTCTGTCTGTTTAATGGCACTGCCACTAAAATGCCCTGCTGTATCTCTGAGGGTCTTCACCAGGAAAACCCCACCCCCTCCCTGTGTTGTGCTATTGCCTTCTCCTCTCCCAGAGTCCTCTGCTCCGAGCCTCATTGGCAGCCTGTAGGTCTCCATCCTTTGTGATTATTTGTGATTGGGTTTCCCGGGGGGCCACACAGAATAGGGCGTTCTCGGTGGCCGTGCCGCACCTTTGGAACTCCCTCCCGGTGGGAGCCCGTCTGGCCCCGGACCTCCCAGCCTTTCGTAGGAAGTGTATGACCTGGATGTTCCATCAGGCATTTGGTGAGGGCAAGGGGTGAGGGAAGGCAGGGGGTGGGGAGACTGGTGAGGGTTGGGGTGGGGTTTTGTTCTTTTTTACTATTGTTGTTATTATTATTGTATGATGTTTTAATTTGTTTTATGACATTTTATATTTATATTTATATTAATGTTGTTAGCTGCCCCGAGCTGCCTGTGGGAGGAGGGGCGGGGTATAAAATTCTTAAAACAAATAAATAAATAAAATATTCTCCCATCTAGGAGTCAGCCCCTTTTCCCCACTGATGTCAGGCAAGTCCCTTCCTCTCTCTGTGCCTCAGTTTCCCACCCACTCTTAGTCTGCCTTGTCTTTTGGATCTGACTGGTGGATCCAGCATTGAGTGCCTACCTCTGTGCACTGAAATAAGCTGAAGAGGGAATGGGAGTAGAGATGAGGGCATGCATTTGAGGATGGGATAGGGGATGGATCCATGGCGTCGATCCATTTAATCTGGACTCTCCCGTTCCTTGGGTGTGTTATTCCCAATGTTCTTATGTGCAATGTTGTTCAAAGGTTTCTCATGGTGACATGGGTGTGTTATCCTCCAGTGTTTTTATGGGCTGAAAAGGCCTGTGCGCAGGTATGAGGGGAAATTATGCAAATTATGTTAATTATGCAAGTTAGGCCCCGCACAAAGACTTCGCACATGGCCCCACAAACCCTGGGGCTGGCCCTGTGTGAAGACCAGGGGGCACTCAGGAATGTGCCAAACCCCAAATCTCTCGACCCCACAACTTGGTTCCAATGCTCTCTCTCCCCAAGGGACCTGACCAGTTCCCCCTTAACTCTTACCTGTCCCTAAACTCTCAGGACTATCCGAGCTAGCAGGGAGAGAGGTTATACACCGGAGGGGTTTAACAACAATTACCAGGAGGTATTAGGGTTTCTCTGTGTAGGAAGAGAGCAGGTTGTGGGGATCTGTTAGGTTTGAGAACACACTCAAATAGCAGGTTAACAAAGAAATAATTTATTTTAAGATAAAAGAGCAAATTAGGTAAGCATTACTAAAGTGGCACATCAAGAGCAAAAGTCAACCAAACTCACATGGAACTCCTCTCTAAACTGCTATGGTACGACTCACCCCTTGAGTCGGGTCATCCCTCCTTGCCCTTCAGAGCTGAAGAACCCGGGCCCTCTGACCAGTAAGTTTTAAACTTCCCACCAAAGTTCTATGGTTCACTAGAACTTTCCAGCCTTCTCCAAGAGAGCTCTGCCTGTCACTCTCAGAGCTACATCACTAACATGGATTTCTATTTCAGCTCCAAACCTCCTGCCTATAAGCACAACCCCAGATCTACAACCAATACTAAATCCCCAAACTTACAGCCAACAAGTAGAAACCAAACATACCTATCAGACTCACATGTATAATATCCTATGTAACCTGTTCACACACACCCCAGCCAAGTGTGCCCTTACTCAGACATCACCTTCCCGTTGGTGACAGCCCCCCCACCTTAAGATACACAGAGAGGGGCAGACTCAGTGGTTGATATCTTATTCATCTCCACTTCTCCTAAATATTTCTCTAATGAAACTACTACATCACCCAAAGGTAAAAACAAAAACAACAACACTTGTCCATCAACCCATGTGGACTAATAAATCAGAACCTTTGCAAGATACTTTGACATTCTCTTAATTTCCCAACATTCTTTCTTCCTTTTTTTTTTTTTTTAGTAATGCTGGGACATAGGAAGGATAAGATCCAGTCCTGGATTCTGAAAAGAAAAATGTGTCTGACTTTGTTGTTGGCCTTAAGAATTCCAATCTGCATACCAGAAAATGAGCATTTAATTAGGAGTGACCTCCTTGCCTTATCACCTCCAGGCTTCTAGACCCAGAAACACCTAATAGAGTTATAAGATACAGGCTCAGAATGGCTGTTCTGGCCACAAGGCTTTTGAAAGACAAAGTCAACTTTTGTCACTTTTAATGGCACAAAAATGAAATGGTTGCCGCCCACGTACGATACATGACTTTATGGAGAATCTCTTTTGATCTTCTCACCCTAGACTTACTGTGATAGCCATCATTCTAAATTTTTTATTCTTCATCTTCATTTTAATAAAGCTGATCTTATTTTTGAGGGCTTAATGTCTTTAAATTATTATTTTCTAAGTTCATAACTTTATCTGTTCAAGGCTGTTCAAGCTGTGACCTTCTTGTCAATCTCATTAAGTCTTGAACTAATTTTCTCAAATTTCGTATCAATCACGGTAATTGGTTTCTGCAGAACATTCAATGTCCTATTAGCCACATCATTATTTAGTGACAGGAAACCTCAGATTCTTTGTAAACTGAAATCACTCAAATCACCTAAAAGAGAAGGACTAAATATATGAACAAACTTCAAGACTGAGTAATGTTAGTTTCAGTAGCTATTTTATAATTTTATTTAAAAAAAGATTCAGAAAACTATTTTTAAATTATTCTTAAAAAATTCAAAATGTCTTCGCTACCCTATGATATTGCACAGAGCTTTATAATCCCAGTAGATTACATGATTCTGTGCCTCAAGGCACAGAAGGCAAAAGGAAGGCAACACAAGATTTGAGACAACACTTTAGGGACAAAAGATTTAGGCAGGGCCGGCCTTAGAAATTGCGGGGCCCTGGGCGAACACAAAATGCGGGGTCCCCTCAGCTCCACGTGCTTTCCCAGGGGCGGCTGGTGGGTTCTGATGTTGGAGGGGCACTGGGGCAGTAAGGCTGGTCCGGCAGGCCTGGAGGCAGAGCCAGGGGGACAGTAGGCAGAGCCAGGGGGACGGTAGGCCAGTGGCATGGCATAACCGAGCAGCAAGGAGTTCCCAGGGTTAACATCGGATGGAAGAAAACACAGTCTACATGCACATCAAGCTTAAAATAAATAATTTATAAACCCAAAACACAGGGAAACGCCCACAATACTGGCAAAACACAGCAGCAAGGAGCTCCCAGGGTTAACATCGGATGGAAGAAAACAGTCTACATGCACATCAAGCTTAAAATAAATAATTTTTAAACCCCAAACACTGGCAAAACACAGCAACAAGGAGTTCCCAGGGTTAACATCGGATGGAAGAAAACACAGTCTACATGTACATCAAGCTTAAAATAAATAATTTATAAACCCAAAACACTGGCAAAACACAGCAGCAAGGAGTTACCAGGGTTAACATCAAATGGAAGAAAACACAGTCTACATGTACATCAAGCTTAAAATAAATAATTTATAAACCCAAAACACTGGCAAAACACAGCGCAAGGAGTTCCCATAGTTAACATCGGATGGAAGAAAAAACAGTCTACATGCACATCAAGCTTAAAATAAATAATTTGTAAACCCAAAACACAGGAACCCATCCTTGTCCCTGAATAAAGGGACAAGGATGGATCCCTGTTCATTCTTGTCATATGAAGAAAGAGAAGGAAGAGGTATTGGCCGGGTGGCCCTTACCTCAGCTGCTGCTGGGCCAGGAGCCATGGGGGAGCGGGGGCAGCCATCAGGGGGTGAGGGGGGACAGCAATGGGACGGGGAGTGGGGTAGAGGGAGCAACTCCCCCATACGCGCACACACTCACCCACACACACACCCTTCTCTCTCTTACACACCTTTCACACACACATTCATTCTCTCAGGTACACATTCATTCATTTGGTTTCTCACACATGCTCTCACCTCTTACACCCCCCCCATTCAAGCTCACACACACACTTTCACCTCTCTCTTTCACACACACACACCCATTCAAGCTCACACCCACACGTTCACCTTTCTCTCTTCACTCACACACCCATTCAAGCTTACACACACACTTTCATCTCTCTTTCACACACACCCATTCATATTCACACACATGCTCTCACCTCTCTCTCTCTTTCACACACACCCATTCAAGCTTACACACACACTTTCATCTCTCTTTCACACACACCCATTCATATTCACACATATGCTCTCACCTCTCTCTCTCTTTCACACACACCCATTCATATTCACACACATACTCTCACCTCTCTCTCTCTTTCACACACACCCATTCAAGCTTACACTGTCATACACGCTTTCATCACTCTCTCTCACACACACACACCCATTCAAGCTTACACACACACTTTCATCTCTCACACACACCCCTCAATCCCCATTCATACTTACATACTCTCTTTCACACACACACATACACACACCCATTCAATCTTAAACACACACTTATCTCTCACACACACACCTCAAAAGCCATTCACACTCTCACACATGCTCTTACCTCTCTCTTTCACACACACCCATTCAAGTTTACACACACGCTTTCATCCCTCACACCCCCAATCCCCATACTCACACACATGATGCTCTCACCTCTCTCTCTCTCTCAGTCTCTCTCTCTCACACACACAGACACACACGCACACTGCACACACACACACATTCAAATCAAACTCACACACACACACTCACGCTGCGCCTGCACTGCTGCCGCCTCCGGTCTGGTCCCATCCCCCAGCCGCCATGCAGAAGATCCTCATCCTGGTGGCGAGGGGCCCGCCGTCCTCGCTGTCTGCTCTCCCCACGCTGCCTGCTCTGCTCCGCCGCCGCTCCTCGTGTCGCCTCTTNCTCTCTCTTTCACACACACCCATTCAAGCTTACACACATGCTTTCATCTCTCACACCCCCAATCCCCATACTCACACACTCACACACGATGCTCTCTCTCTCTCTCTCTCTCTCTCTCTCACACACACACACACACACACACACACACACACATTCAAACTCACACACACACACACACACTCATGCTGACTGTGCCTGCACTGCTCCCTCCTCCGCTCCAGTCCCATTCATCCCCCAGCCGCCATGCAGGAGATCCTCATCCTGGTGGTGAGGGACCCGCTGCCCTCGCCGCCTGCTCTCGCCGTGCTGCCTGCTCTGCTCTGCAGCCACTCCTCGCGCTGCCTCCTCCGGGTCCGACCTCAGGCTCTTCTTCTCTGCACAACACAGCAAGCGAGCAGCAGGTAAGCAGCCTGATGCTCGGCATGCTGTGTCCATGGGTCCTCTCTCCCTCCTGGAAGTTTCTTTCATGCAACTTCCGGGAGAGAGAAGGAGGGGCCAGGCACAGCGCTGCAAGGAGGAAGGAGGAGGTGGGGCCTCACCTCAGCCATGGGTGGGTGTTCTGTGGTGTGTGTGGAGGGCCCCATGGTGCCACTTCTGCCTGCCAGTGCAGTGCGGCACCGCACCGACCCGAGTCCCCCTCACTTTAAAAAAAAAAAATTAAAAAATTATTTAATTTTTTTAAAAAAAAACCCAATTTCTATACTCTCACCCCCCTGAACTGTGGGACCCTCCCAAGCGTGGGGCCCTGGGCAGCCTCCCCTAGCCACCCTACGGTAAGGCCGACCCTGGATTTAGGCCCTTTTTGCATGGATGCGTTGGGTGGGGGGGATGCGTGTGCACCAGTGGTGGGTGGAGGTGGGTGTGCGCCCTTTTCCATGGGCACACACCCATCTTAACCCATGGAGCCTCCTCCATTCTTCTGGATGGCTCCGTGGGTAGGTGATGGGTGGAGATGGGTATGTGCCAGGAGTCACACTCACCTCCACCTACTGCCTGTGGTGTTTCCACAGGCAGACACCCATCCACCCACCCACCACTGCACCATTCACATGGATGGCTACCACACTGCACACCCACCCACCCATCCACCCAGCACGGGGGGGGGGCATCTGCAAAAACAGTCAGTATTGTCAACTCACAGTTTTAGTGCAGGTCTTTTAATATTTACTTGTTTTTTAAAGCCCCAGCTTTTGGAGTCATGTTATAACACAGAAATTTATGGTCAAAAGCTTGAAAGTATGGATTTCGGGGCTCAAAAACTGGAAGTCAAAATAATAATTTTTAAAAAGTCTACAAAATGTATTGTTACTACTACTACTATTAATCATTTCTATACCACTACTAGTTGTTCACAGTGCTGTAGAGATACATACATCATAAAGACAGTCCCTGCTCCATGGAGCTTACAATCTAATAAAGACATAGACAACTACAAATAAGAGTCTTTGACTACAGGATGCAGGTATTCGGTAACTTTATTTATTTCAATTAACATGGAGAAATCAACAAGGCTATGATATGGATAGGGCCTGGGTTCATGATTTAAAAGTGATCTTGAAGAAGTGGGCCTTCAGGCGGGGTTTGAATATGGAAAGGTGTCGCACCGTATCAGAAAGTTTATTCCAAGTATACAGTGTAGCAAAGTGGAAAGTGAGGAGTCGGGAGTTGGCGATGGAGGGGAAGGGCACAGGTAAGAGCATCTTGCCTGATGAACAGAGGTCACAAGTAGGAATGTAGGGGGGAGATAAGAGAGGAGAGGTACTGAGGAGATGCAGAGTGAAGACACTTGTAGTCGAGTAAAAGAAGCTTGAACTGTATGTGGAAGCGGATGGGGAGCCAGTGTAGTGACTTGAGGAATGGGGTTACATGGTTGTAATGACTTGCAAGGAAGATGAGTCTCACAGCTGAATTTTGAATAGAACTGTAGGGAAGATAAGTGGCTCAGTGGGAGACCTGTGAGAAGCAGGTTGCAGTAGTCCAAGCGGATGTGCTGAGAGAAAAGATTAGGATTTTAGTAGTGTGTTCAGACAGGAAGGGATGGATTTTGGCAATATTATAGAGAAAGAAATGGCATGTTTTGACAGTGTTTTGGATGTGAGCAGAGAAAGAGAGAGAGGCGTCAAAGATGTCCCCAAGGTTGCAGACTGAGGGGACTGGGAGGATGAAAGAGATGGAGAGAGGCAGAGATGGAGAGAGGCAGGAGGGGAGAAGTGGGTTTAGGAGGAAAGATAAGAACTTCTGTCTTGGTCATGTGAAGTTTAAGGTGGCAGTGAGACATCCAAGCATCAATGTCAGACAGGCAGGCTGAGATTTGTTCAAAAACTTTAATGGTTTGCAAACATATCTCATGATTTTTAAGCACTCAGGTCTAGCAATATTGGAGACTACTGAAAGGGAAAAAAAAATTCTTAGAAGAAATGGATTTTACATGAGAAGTGTTAGTATGCAGTAGAAGCCAGCAAATTAAGACAGTTCCTAGTGTAGGACAGAGTCCACTCCATGGATGTAAAAGCTAGGTTGAGGGTTAGGGTTCAATTACCACCTTATGTTTAGCAGCTAGCTACACTAGCCCCATGCAGAGAGGGAGATCTCCTATACCCTTGTGGAAGTCTCCAGGTTATGAGTTTCTCCTGTCCATGCTTCCTATACACCTCACCCTTTTTCCTTTCAACCAACACCAAAGGTAAGCTGCCCAGACTTAAGGAGCCAACTAGGCATAGGCGACTGATAACTGTCAACTAGGGCTGAAATGAGCATGTGAAACATTCTCATGAGAAACTCGCAAGATTCTTGCAAACCTCGGGAGATTTCGTGAGATCTTGCTGTGGTTTGCGAGAATCTCATGATATGCTCAAAAATGCTCTATGATTGTACAAAATGGCCACGGCAACCATTCTGAAGGGTGTTCAGGTCCACGGTTCATGGTTGAACCTGTATGGTTGTGTCTCATCTAAAAACACCATGACATGCCATGGCATGCCCTCAGTCCCAAATCACCCATATTACCTGGGGGTCTACACACCAAGCAGGACCATAAATCTTGGTCCTGTCCCAGCAGCACACGGCACAGCCAGGTACTCAAATGTACCCTGTCTGAGTGGGCCACCTCATGCATTGCAGGGGGAGGAAGAGATCAAAGCCACACCCCCGCCTCTTCATTCTGTTTTTGAGAGATACTGGTTTAGGTGAGTTGGAGAGTATCCCAATACCACAATCATTTTTATGCAGCATATCTATAACTTCTCATGCATTTTAGAGCATTCATTATTGATTTTTTTGTACTTTTAAGATTGTCTTTTGGACCACCCACCAATACAAGACATCAACGTAGTTTGCTTTATAGTTCGTTTCACTTATTTTTCTATCTACTAAGGTACAAATTTTCTATATAAATTGATGTTTTAATCCCTCAGAGCATTTATAAATATTCTGTAGGGGAGGGAATGCTTGGCATATCTATATCAATTCAATGTGGAATTATATTTTTAGAAATGATAAGAATATATAATTGTTATTGTTAGGATCTAGTATGCTTTCCTCTTAAGTCCTGAAGAAGGCTCTAGTTGAAACATGTTGGCTATACTAAAAGCTGCTTGAAAATTTTTCAGATATTTTCTGGGGATCCTACTTGGTATCTTTTGTATGGACTTTTTGTCTCTGGGATTTGTTTTCACCATAATAGTCATATCATGACTTTTCTTTTGTCAACTGTGTATAGTTATTAATAATCACATTTTAAGTTATGCTTTTAACACTGATCCTTATCTTTTTTGTGCTTTCTCATTTGGCCTGGGAAAAACATGGGTGCTATGAGTGGATAACCTGCAAAGCAAATATGTTCACTATTAAGGTCATGATTCTACACTCACCTCTATTTTAAACAAAGAAGCACATAGACCCTGCTGATCCAGCTGATGATGTGGGGCTAGTGTGACACACCACAAACTATTAGGGTCTTCACCATTATAGTCTTGACATTGTAGGATGTTAAGCCATTCCTTCCTTACTGCAAAGTTAACGAGGTCTGTATGCACCTAGTTTGATAATGTCTGGAGGCCGTGGCAGATTGGATGAGGCAGAGCAGACTGAAGCTGAACCCAGACAAGATGGAGGTGATGGTAGTGGGGAGGGCGAAGGAGGTGTCGGCTCCTCCTATTGGGGGGTTCTGCCCTCCGGTTGCCCAGCAAGTTCGGAGGCTGGGGGTGATTTTGGATGTGGAGCTCCGCCTGGATCGGCAGGTGGAGGCAGTGGCTAAAGCCACCTTCTTCCAGCTGTATCTGGTGCGGAGGCTGCACCCATACATCTCCAGACCTGACCTGGCCACTCTCATCCATGCCTTCGTTAGCTCGAGGCTCGACTACTGCAATGCGCTCTATGTGGGGCTTCCCTTGATATTGGTTTAGAGGCTGCAACTGGTGCAGAATGCGGCGGCCTGTCTCCTTACGAGGACGGGTCGCTGTGAGCACATTACACCAGTGCTCCGTTCTCTGCACTGGCTGCCTATAGCGTACCGAGCCAAGTTCAAGGTGTTAGTATTGGTATACAAAGCCCTATATGGTCTCAGCCCCTCTTATCTTGGGGACCGCCTCGCCTTCTGTGACTCAGGATGAACCCTCTGATCCACCGGGGGTGCCTATCTGGGGGTCCCCCATGTAAGGCGAGGGGCCACCATGGAGAAGACGTTCTTGGTGGTCGGGCCACGGTTGTGGAACTCCCTTCCAAAGGAAGCCCGCCTGGCCCCAGGTCTGCTCGCCTCTCGGCGGGCATGCAAGACTTGGCTGTTTGCCCAGGCCTTTGGAGGGGAGAGGGGAGGAAGGGGGGAGGGGTAAATGGGGGAGATTGGTGGGGTGGGGAATTTGAGGGAATTGGAGGGTAGGGTTAGGGTTGGGGGTTTTAAAATTATTTTTAAACTGATGTCGGTTTTAATGCATTTTATTGTTTTACTGTATTGTTAGCCACTTCGAGATGCCATGGGCATGAGGCGGTGGCATAGAAATGTCAAGAAAGGAATATTATTATTATTATTATTAACAAACATTTATATAGCGCCAGCAGTGTACCTGGCACTTTACAAAGTAATAAAACAGACACAGTCCCTGCCCCTAGGGCTTACAATCTGAGAGACAGGAGCTGGGGGAGAGACTTAGGAAGGGGAGCAGAGGGAGAGACAAGGGGTCTAACATTCATGAAGATGCAAGGTCTCAGGTGCACATACTTGGCTTGGTTACGATGAGAATGACAGCAGGCAGGTCCATGTTGCAAGGATAAGTGTAAATTAATAATAAATAAATAAATAAAAATAATAATAAATGTGCAACTGGCACACTGACTCTAGGAGAGGAGGATGGCCCTGGTGGGGTCAGATCAGTGCACAGAATAAACATGTGCCTGACTGGTCCAGCCAGTGAGTCCTCATCTGCTCCACTTATGGTGGGGAGGGGAGAGAAAAAACACGCAGGTGGCCCTGCCGCTGGCATGCCCCTATGGCCTTGCCATGTCGGGCAGCCATGGCGATCCCCAATCCCCAACAGGGAATGAGGCTGCAAACAGACATGCTGGCCTTCTATGGCCTGCTTGGATGGCCCTTGGCCTGGACTGTGGGCCCGGGATCTTCCAGGGAACCACATCTGGGACAGCCACCTACCCGGGCTGGGGAAGTAGCAAGCCCACATCTGGTGGCCTGGAAATAGACATGATGGTGAATCTCTGGCCCAGGCGGGCCATAAAGGGTCTGTGTCATGCCTATTATCACCCCTAGTTCCAACTAGGAGGTAGAAAGCATATGAAGGGGGCAGAGTCAGGACTTGTTCATTCTCCGAGGCTTAGGGCACACCCCTGTCTTGGAGTCTAGTGGGTGTCTCGCAGATATCCCTGCACTTGCTAGAAGCATGCAGAGGACTGGGGCAACACCGCTTTGCACATGACAAGCTCGGGATCTGTCAATGGTGCGCAGGGTCCTTTGCAAGCAGAGTCCTGTTCTCCAAGAGGAAACAGGACTAAAGATTTATGCATGTATTTAACTCATATTGACTTCAGAGGGAATTAATCACATGAATAAATGCTTTGCTGAATAGGGGGAGACTTTAATCCATGCATAAATGGTTTTCTGAGTTTGGGCACCCATAATCCCACAAGAAAGACCCTGAACATTTTTTAAAGGGTCTTTAGGAGATTTTTTATATTTATAATTAATTATTTATTAATTTATTATTATTATTATTATTGTTGTTGTTGTTGTTGTTGCTGCTGCTGTTGTTTTGTTTTGTTGTCTCTGTGGCAGCAAACAGAACTCCCAGTCTGGTACTGAAATCCAAGTGTGCTAGACAGTGTCCCCACACATAATGGTGATGGGATACCCAGAACATTCTTTTTATGCCATTGCTAAATACAGAGTCTATCAGTGACATTTGAGATGACTAAATTAGCATTTTAATTTTTCTAAAATTACCACAACAGTGTGTTTAAAGTTCCGGAAATATACTACCCCTACTATTATCTATAAACCCTGATGTGAATATGTCCTGTATACTAATTGAGTTTAAAGGTTACTTCACTTCATTTTAATTTACTACAGATTGCACCTTTTAATCAGGAAGGAAACTACTGCTGCATATTCCTTAACAAGAGTTTCAAAAAGTTTATGGATCACAGGCTGAAGTCCAGTATTAATAACATTCACATTAAATTGCTTTACCAAAGTTCAGTATTCCTTACCCTTTCTATAAAAGGATATTAAGGTACAAAGGCCCTTTTTACACAGAAGCTCTAACAGCCATAAAAGGGGTGTTACATTTTATTATACATGTTACAGGGCACCACTGCAGCCAATCACCATGGGCCCTGTGCACACATGATACCTCCACCCAGTTCCTCTGGGTGGAGATGGGTGTTGGCCAGTGGGTGGGGAGCATTTCCCTGGGTGGAGATGGGTGGGGGCGGTCTGTATAAATGCCACCCACTGTGTAAATGTGGGTGTTGGTGAGTGTTTGCTCCTGGACAACATCCATATCCACCCACACCCACCCACGGAGCAACCGGTAGTGGCGTCCGTTGCTTCGTGGGTGGGTGTGGGTGGAGATGGGTGTTGGTTGGGAGCAAACACTCACCAACACCCACCGAAAGTGGCATTTACACAGACGCCCTCACCCATCTCCACCCAGAGAAATGCTCCCCACCCACCGGCCAACACCCATCTCAACCCAGAGGAACTGGGTGGAAGCATCATGTGTGTACAGGGCCCATGGTGATTGGCTGCAGTGGTGCCCTGCAACATGTATAACAAAATGTAACACCCATTTTATGGGTGTTAGAGCGTCTGTGTAAAAAGGGCCAAAATAAAAATAATGGGAAATAAGCCACTGCTTCTTAGTCACTCATGCATTGTATAATTAATATGTTATTTAACATTTTAAGGAAATAATAATTTGCCAGCAACAGACTGAGAGAAAATTGTTAGTTTACTGTGATTCAATTTCTGAGAATGTGCTTCATTGATCTTTGCATAAGAACTTTAATTGGAAATGAATATCACAATCTATTTACCACACCACTAGACCCAAGCTGCTGCAGTTCATTAAATGCTACACCTGCTACTTAACTTTCCAACAGGAGGAAAAAAAATAATCTTCATTTAATACTGTAAGGAGCTATCAGCATGCAAGATAAGCAGACCTCTGTTTTAATCAAGGAGATTTGATCCTAGTATCCTTCTGAAAATCTAGCAGGCGCTAGCTGGGATTTTCTACACTATTTCTATCACATCTTGTATTCTGACATTGAAGATTCATCCAGATGCCTTTCATTTGCAGAAAAGATATAAAATAAGGAATTTTTATAACCATCAATCAAGATTTGAGAAGAGTGTATTTAACTCAGAGCAGAAACAAATGGGGCTTTTCTTATTCACAAAGCAAGTTTCAATATTCATTAACAAACATTCACACTCTCTGAGAACTTCAGTAACAACTTTGAAGTTAGCCTGACTTCACCTTTGTTTCTTTTTGATCTAGACCAATCATTACAACTAGTTATTCCTGGCAATAAATTACTACTTACAAAAATATACTACATAACATAGCATAGAATTCATGAATGACAAATTGCTGAATAAATGATTACCTAATAACCAATTAGTCCACATGAACTTTGCACTGGCCAGGTTGGAGACTCTCACCCAGTTCCCACAGCTAAATCCAAAGAGAAAGAAGAAAAAGGCAACTTGTTTGTAAATGGGGACTCTAAAGTGAACCCAGTCCAGATGACAGAATCAAGTCTAGGCAAGAAAACCAACAAAATGATGGAGACACCTCCCCCCCCCTTTCTCTTCCATCACCCTTCCTGGGGCAAATACTGTCCCAAACATTCAATTTCATTAGTTAACATAACACTTTTGCTGGTGGAACTGGGTTTTCCCCCATAACATGGAACTTTATTTTGGGTGTTAACAAACATGATGGTAGTCCGCTTTGGCCCATGAACCACTGGCACGTTTGTTAGTGCCCTACCAGATGTTCACCTGGTGTCAGCGGCAAGCCCAGACTGTAATCTCAGAGACTTTGGGGATTACAGCCCGGGTTGATGTTCACCTGATCAGGCCAAACTGGGCCACAGCGGGCTATAACATTTGTTATGGCCCACCGTAACCCAGACTGGATTGGGGCCACCATGGCTGGCCACCATGGCTGCCTGTCATGGTGGGGGGCTGGGTGCAGCATGGTGGTGGGGCTGGCTGTACATTTGTGCAGCTCCTTACCTGCCAGCACATTTGTTGTGCAATTGGGCCCAGTCAGGACCGCATTGCTGGCGTGTTCTCGACCTGGGTCAGATTGTGACAATGATGCTCTGCCATCATGAAGAAAACACAGGGATATTCTTTTACCTACATAACTTCTAAGTCCACAAAACACATCCAGAAATATGAATTTGCACTTGCAAGCTTGCAAAAGTCATTGAACTCAGTTTTATATTAATCATTGAGCTCTAGTTAATGCTCAAGCCTAGGCAGCTTATGAATTGGAGTCTCTGTGTGAGAGGGGGCAAGGACTCTTCCCCATCACTTGCTCATCCTGGACAAGGTCTAAAAACAATTTGCAGGCTGTGTTTTGAAGGAAGTAGCACTGCTACGTCCAGTGCATACTAAGGGATACAAATCTGGGCAGAGAAGTACTGGAGGGTGGCAGTCATTCCCCTGATCTCTACACACTGCCGGGGGAGCAGGAATGGTATAGAAGGCCTTTTCAACGCAATATCTACAAGAGTTTCTGAAATGACTATTTCCTGAAGTATTGTTTTTCCTTCAGTTTCTGATGGGTTGAGGCAACTCCAGATGTCCACCTACTAAGGGCTGTGGCTGACTGCCACAGTCCACCAAGAAGGGCTACATCCTGTAAGTGGTGTTGTGTTCAATGTGGGGAAGCAAGGAACATGCACCCATGATGCAAATGGCAAGGGGGCTGTTAACTGCTGTAATAAATGTGAAGGTGCATTATGTTGGTATACGGAACATCCAGAAGTTAAATGCCTGCTGTATTAAGAACAGTAATTGACTATAGAGCCACCAGATGGCGCTGCTAAGTTTATGTGTACATGGAAGGGAGATGAGGTTTTGCAGTTGAATTCCTTTGTGTAACCACTCCTTCTTCCCTTCTCTCTCTTTGTCTCAGTCTCTATTTTGTCTTACTACTAGTTAGATGCAACTAAGGATCTGTGCCTGAGAAAGCTTAAGTAAAGTTCTGTTTTTAAACCTTCAGCTGCATTTGTCCTTACTGATTGCGAATCACTTATTACTCTGCAACACATTAATTGAAGCCATTGTGCAGATTAGATGGAAATCAAGAATAGCTGCTTCCAATTCAGCAGATATGGACACTACTATTGTGAGCAGGCACAAGCCATCAGCAGTTGAAATGAGTGTGCTGTGTCTTTGAGCACTGTAGTAAGTGGCTTATTAAGTGCACCAAGCATGCTTTCCTTTGCCAACTAAATATAAAACTTAATGCCATGTAATTGTAGTGTGCTACTATATCAACCTGATGTCTAGCTAGCTGTGCACTGCTAATCTCATAGCACATGCTTATGGCTACAAAGGCTTGAACATCTCAATGCATTGGACCGGATTCTGTTTTAACTCTATCAGTTTGATGTTTCATTACTCCACTGGACTTTGGTGGAGCCATTCCTGATTCACACCTGTGTAAAATGAAATTGGAATTGGACCCCGCATTTTGAGACAATCGGAGGGGATTTTAAACAAATATTTATCCCATGAATAACTTTTTGACTATTCAGCCATTTCCACTATATGGCCAGCATTTTAATCTTTTACTATTGATTTTTGTGAGCAGGTTTGCTGCAAATGTATAGCTCTCACTGGTGCAATCTGTTTACCCTGATTAAAAAATAAGACTACAGAAAAATTACTGTACTCCTCTTCATAATGTTCTATTTCATTTTAACAGTCTGTCTAATCAACACCATCCTATTAGACTGCATATCTGCTGTGTAATATTTCAGTGTGCTTTGTGCAAATTAATTTGACAACAGGTTATGCACAGATTGCAATACAGTATTTCTCCCTTCTCCCCATTAAGTACTTTTCTTTAAGTGTATTTGGGCTCTCGTACCAAGACTTTCAGTGCAGCAGAGCAATTATGGTACAGCTGTGCTGGATCAGGTAACATGATAGGTCAAGTAGTATGTATGCCCTGTGGTTCACAACAGACTGGTACACTCAAGGTGGAAAGTGTTCACTTGTCACCATGACAGCCAATAGAGATTTCATTAGTGTTCCACCTGCAGTGGACCATATGTCTGGGCTTTGTTCATAGGTGGGAGAGCTGGACCTTAATATTAACCTTCTTACTCTTCAGCCAACCTCTACTATCTTTTTAATGCATGATTAATTTTCTCCAAGAATTTCTAGTTCATTCTTCATTACAGGGTAATAACAACACAAGGCATGGGGCATATTATGTCTGGTTTTTTGCACCTCACCATCCGTTTCAATAAATATCTCCAACAGACTGTGTGCAAAGAATGGAGACCACAAAACTGCTAGTATTCCAAACAGTGCAAAGTATATAACGGAATTATCTTTAAAAAATATTTTTTAAAAGAACACAGCTAAATCATTCATTTGGATTGCTAAGAGAAACTATCACAAAGGATATTTTCAAATGTGATGGGCTTTTCACGCGCCACAATTAAACCCACCCCAGGATGAGAGCACTCACCCTGGGCAGGGTTAAGCCCCACCACCAAACAAACATTCAGGTGGCTGGGGCTGGGGAGAGGGCAGGGGAGGTGTGGACATAGGTCTGCATGGCCCGCCCCCCGCACTCCTCAGAGCATCCCTGCCTCCTCCCTGACTGGTGGGTGCAGCGGGTTATGAGACCACCATGCCCACCCCGAACTGCTTTGGCCACGGGCTAGGGTTAGGTGGAGTGGGTCATCACATCTGATGGCCCACTCTACCACGGTCTGGGGACGCCTATCCCAGACTGTGGCAGGGCTTAAAATGTGAGCCCAGCACACATCCCGTGTTAGCCCTGCCACGGTCTAGGCTAACTTCTGCTCCTGCCTGTGGTGAACATCGGGCGGAGCGAGAGCAGACGTGACATCCTGACCTGTGGCCACGCTGGGATAAGGGTGGCCACAGGCTGAGGTGTCATGTTTGAAAATACCCAAATTTACCTTAATAGAAGCTCAGCATAAACATAGATGCAAATCCTTACATTATATGTTTTAGTTGTACAAAGGCAAAAGACAGCTTTTATTTACTAGAGTTATAATAAATTCCTTGGTCCCAAAACAATATTCTGTAAGGCATTAAAAATAAAGGACACACAACACAAGACTAGTAAATAAAGAATATTCCTGGAAGTAAATGAAAATTAAAAGAATTTCCCATTCATAGTTACAGGTTTCTTCTGTTATTCAGCCATGGTTAAATCATAAGTTTAATTTAATGCCTTGTTGGGCCATGTTCATTCACTATAAGAGTTTCTACTGTGTTCTTGGGACTCTTTGGGTCTTATCCAAAACTTGCTGAAGTCAGTGAGAATCTTTCCACTGACTGCAATAGATTTTGAAGCAGGCCCTCTATTTGTGTTCCAAATGTGAAAGTTTTTGTTTGAATTTTTTATTTGGAAAGTCAAAATAAATCTTTTATTGTAGAAAAAAATGCTTATTATTCTAAATTTATTTATTTAGTTAGTTTTTCCCTGTCCTATCCCAAATGCTCAGGGCAGGTTACAATATATACAATTTAAAACCACACAAATAAAAAACAATTTAAATCCCTGAGTTCTACCTGCCAATTCTTCCTCCCTGGGAGGGGGGAGAGCGGCTTTTGGTGCCAAGCAGCTGGAACTGGAAGGAGACAAACTTCCATGAAGACCACACTAGTGCTGGTGCGACCTGGCCAGGTGGGCACAAAAGAACTATAACATTGTGAGACTTCCGTCTGCTATCTTGAACTCCCCAACCCTAAGAAGTCAGTTGGGGAGAAGCAGGCAACTGAGGCAAAAGCCAGCTTGTGCCCCCTGACCAGTACAGCAGGCCTAGACCACATGCAGGAGCAAAGCGGAGTAGTAAAAGTTACTACCAGAAGTAGTAAAAGCAGGTGCAGAGGCCAAGGAGTGGTGATGTGACAGCACTCACTGGTGCAAAGTGGGCTATATACGCTGCTCCCCCTCCCCCACCTGAGGGCCTGCAGACCCCCCACAAGCATAGCCCAGGACTGGGGAGGGAAAGAAATCACGGGCCCTCGGTCCATGTCCACCACCCTCTGCACCCCTACTGCAAAGTGGGCCTGAGGCACCTACACACGCGGGTCACAGAGCAGGGGGAACATAGGCACCAGGCCCCTTTTCTCAACCTCCCTAAACCCCAATTGCATCAGAGAGGGCATTGAGATCCCCACAAGCAAGGGCCTGAGTGAAAGGGGTAATGTGACAGCATGCCCATCTCCCCATCCTCAAGACAGGGGGAGGAGACCCATTCCCTTCCTCCCTCCCTGAAAATAAGCAAGGGTGGATGGAGAGTCGGCCAACCAGGAAGGGGGGCAAGTTCCTGGGGCTTTATTTCCCTCCTCCCTCAATGTGCCTGAGGGTGACAGTAGAGTGACAGAGCCTGTCAGCAGTGTCAGTAGCCTTCAGGACCCTGCTTCCACCCCTCCTCCAGCCCACCACTGAGACAAGGGGCAAATTAAAAAAAAATAATCCTCAGCTGACTCTCCATTCTAAGGAGTGCTACTACTAGTGATGCCGCATAAAGGAGGTCATAAGAATCCCCTTAAAGGGTCCCCCAGGTTGACAAGACCTGTGGGCAGTGACACACCCACCCCTTTCCCCAGCCCAGGGAATGAGCAAAGACATTCTCCAGGCAATACAGGAGAGGATGGATGGCTGGGAGAGGAGGTTAACCAGCCTGGAGAAAACCAGGGCTATTGCCCCGCCCAGCAGGGCACCCCCTGCCTCCCATTCCCAGGGTAATCGAGGGTAGTGGCCCCCAGGTGAAGCATGAACAACCAAGCAGGGTGGGGCAGGAGGAGCTGCCTAACCAGCTGAGGCATGGAAGGCTGCCTTCTCACTTTAGCAATGGAGGTTCTCCCTGCAATGTCCACAAGGCAGTGAGGCACAAAGGAGTGAGCAGATCCTTACCTCCATCAGAGGTATGGGGTGATTCCTCGTTAGGTGATGTAGAGCCAATTCAGAATAAGTTCTTAAAAACAATCTTGGGTGTGCCAAATTCCACACCAACATGTATGATTTGAACAGACACAGGTATACTACCTTTAGAAATGAGAGCTCGACTTAATATGTTTATTTATTGACTTTAACTAGCTGAAATGACTACTGATTGTTTGCCAGAACTTTGTTGGCTGGATCAGTTAAATCTGCTCCCCCTCCCCCACCTGAGGGCCTGTAGGTCCCCCACAAGCATAGCCCTATGGGATCTATGGGACTGCGTTCAAATTGGAAGAATGGTCTGGAGAAAAGTTTTTAAAGGGCAGGTTTTTCCTTTGAATTTTTCCGTGAATACTCTAGAGCTAAGACAAAGGAAATTTTAAAGATGCATCTATGTAATTACTATGGGCAAACAGACACGGCTGATCTTGCAAAATCATCAGTAGCTCCTTCGTACTCTAAACTTAAGGCGCAGAATCAGCAAGAAACCTATCTGATTAATATAAATAACTATACAATACGGAGCACCCTGACTTTGATGCAATTCCAGTGAATGCCATCAGCTGTTTTGGATGGCAGCATTCTAAACCCCATTTAAGTGTCTTTGTCTCCTTCCACTGTGTGACGCCAAATGCCTTAAGGCAAATAAACAAAAAGAACTGATTTAAACACACGACTATGCCATACTCTAGCTATGTTTCTAAAATGGTCTATCACAACAATCAGAATTCTTTTCTTTATTCTGCCTTTTCTGTCAGGATCCCCCTCTTCCCCTTATGACTGAGTTAAGCATGTGCACCTAAAACCTCCCAAATTCATGAATGTATCCACAGCTGGCCTTAGAATTTGCAGGGGCCAGGCTGAAGATACAATATGGGATCCCTGGTGACCCATTCCCCAGGCCCCTTCATGGGGCCCTAGAGGTGGTTGTGTTTGGGGCCTTGGTGGGAGGGAATAGGGACCCTGCAACCTACCCTGGTGAAAATGGGGGACTACTGTCCCCCCCCAAGAAGTAGAAAAAAGAGCAGGACCTGGGGCAACCGCCCTGGGTCACCCTGTATAGTATGTCAGGCTCTGGATGTATCCCTCTCTTTCCTTTAGTTTTCCTCTCCCTTGTCCATTCTAGATGGTAAGCCTGTTGGGGCACGGACCTGTCTTTAACCCTAATTGTACATTGCACAGGCACTGGAATAAATATAAAAATAAATGACTGTTAAAACAGAGATAAGTTTAAGATAATTTAGTTAGATGTTTTGGCTTCCAAAATATATATAAATAATATGAATAAATAATATAAATAAATAAATATATGGACACATAAAACCTCTAAAACTATGCTTTCTTCCAATGTATTTTACTGCTGCATATTTATACCTATTTTTTTCCTCATTACATAGTATTTGTTCTACAATGGTCACTAAATTAAGAGACTATCCTGATTTTACTCTGGTATAATTATTTTGCCATCAAGCTTGTTAAACAGTTCTGATTTATGCTTCTGTGTAAACAGGCTCAAATGTACCTTTGAAAATAACAGCCTGTCAATTTTATGCTCAATGTGTAGAAAACCTAGTGCCCCAATAACAATCCTTAACCTTCCTAATGTAGGTCGAACCAGCCAAAGGAGAGGTCTTTGCACAGGAAAATGGGGTGATTTCAGATGTGACGAGATCACGCTGAACCACAGTGAACCACGGTGAACCCCGCGGCGGGGCCAAGGCGCCCTGAACATCTGTTTGGCGGCCGCCAGATGTTCACCACGCTGAAAACCCGTGCGGGGCCAATTTCAACCACGCTTCCCAGGCTAGTCGAACCAATTCCTGTGGACGCATGGTGAACGATATCCCCACCCGTGATCAACCAAAAATCATGTCTGGACGCCAGCCACCGCCCGGGATCAAAGGAAATCATCCCCAGGTGTGGGCAATGAGCGCAACGTCACTGCCAGGCAACCGGCATCAACACACTCACCGGAGGGAGATTTAAAGGGGAAAAAGTGGCTGGTGAACATGGTGGGATGGAGCAAGGAGGGAGGAGGAGGAAGAGAGAGGTGGCGGAGGAGAGAGTGAGGGGTGAGGAGGAGGGGGAGGCAGGGGCACAGGCGGTGGTGGTGGTGGTGGAGGGGGTGACAGCACAGGAGGAGGTGGGGGAGCCAGGGGTCACGCTCAACATGGAGGTGGTGGGAGGGAGCCAGCACCAGCAGCAGCCAGCACAGGATACCCCGGGGACAGCCGCTGTGCCGGCGGAGGAGGAGGCACCCCGCAAATGGGTAAGGGGGAGCAAGGGCAAGGGCAACAGGGGGCAAAGGGGCAGCAAAGGGGGGCCAGGGCCATGGGCATACACTGCCGGGGGGGCATGAGGCTGGTCCAAACGCTACTGAACCACGACCCCTCCCCCACCCCATCTCCCCCAGACACGGAAAACGGCCCGGGAGGGTGACCCCCCAGAGCACACCAGGCCAGCCCAGCCGGAGGTGCACCAGGAAGGGCTGCAGGAGGAGGAGGAGGAGGGAGAGGACCCAGTGTGGAGAGGAGGGAGGAAGCCCTAATACCGCAGGGGCCAGTGGGGACACAAGGAGACCGGAGACTTCATCCGGATATGGGGGACCCTCGAGTACCAACCCGAGCTCGTGCTCAACCAGTGCAATGAGCAGGTCTACCGGGACATCATGCGTGACATGGAGGCAGCAGGGCACACCCGCACAGTGGCTCAGTGCAGGTTGAAGGTGAAAGAGCTGCGGAGGCGGTACAAGGCCATCAGGGACAATAACAGGCAGTCCGGGCATGGAGCCTGGATGGTCCCGTACTACGATGCCCTGGACCGCTTCCTGCACTTGAAGGGGTCCATAGTGGCCCCACACCTCGTGGGAAGTGCTGTGGAGCAGGGCAGGGAACACCTGGAGGTACCCCCTCCCCTCGCCGCCCCCCCGGTAGACACCGGTCCCAGGGCCCCGGACCCACCGGAAGACCAGCTGGGGTTCTCCGTGTCCTACAGCCCCCCCCCAGGACAGCAGCCCGGAGTCCGACATGGGCCAGGCTGGCCAGGGCGACTCCGAGACCGGGACCTGAACCTTGCACAGCCGGGGCTCCCCGGGGGAGCGCCCCCACACCGTGGGCCTGGACTCGGAGGACCCCGCGGCAGACACAGATGGTGAGTATCCACCCCACGGGGGAGAGGCCTCGTGCCCACGCACCTGCGATCACTTGGGGGGGTGCATGGGCCGGGGGGGGCAGCTGGAGACCCAGGGCATCCATGAAGGGCGGGAGGAGGGCCCTGCCACAGGGTGCCCGACAGCACCCCACCACACTGATATTACCCCCCCTTCACCCATAGGCCACAGACCACCCCTGCACATCACCCAGGTGGGACAGGGGACAGCCCCCGAGGAGGCCGCCCAGCTGCCTGAGGGAGCAGGTGAGGCAGCTGGTTCTGCATGGGGGGCCTGGGAGGGGTACCCAGGCACCGGGAGGGGGGTACGTGGGAGGGGTCCGTGGGGGCGTAGGGGCCGGGTCCCCCCGGCACAGCGCTGCGGAGCCCCTGGGCTGTGCGGGCCCGGGGCCAGGGGTGCACGGCTTGCTTAAGACCAACCTCCTCTACCCACAGGGCAACCCCAGCAGCCAGCTGGCCCAGGGCCCATGCCTCTGGCTGAGTGCATGAGGCAGTACCGGGCATGGGTCTGCAGGTGCAGGGAAGAGCAGGCGGAGGCCATAGTCCGCTCCTCGGAGGAACAGGGTGAAAGGATCCTGGCAGCCATGGCCCGGATGGAGGTGGGCATAGAGCGGTCCCTGCAGTGGACAGAGGAGCGGGACAGGTGGCTCCAGGCCGAGGTGCGCATGGAGTGGTGCTGGGAGCGCAGGGAACACAGCAGGCAGGATGAGCTGCTCACGGGCCTGAGGCAGGACATCCAGGCCATGACACGGGAGTACTCAGAAAAGTTGGACCAATCCCACGACATCGGGACCTCCCTGCTCCTACACGCCGGCATGCTGTGTGCCTATGCCATGGCAGGGGGGGCCCTGGGCACAGTGCCCCCCCAGGCACCCATGGGGGGCCCCTCCATGCCCCTGCACCCTTCCCTGGCCCCACAGCCACCCCCACACACCCCGGGGCCATGCATCTGCCTCCCTGAGCCACACATCTGCCTCCCTGTGCCTGCAGGCCTCCGGGGGGTACAGCCGCCATGGGGGGGTCCAGTTCCTCACCCCCCTGCCCACCCTACCGGGGCCGCCCTACCAGCAACAGGAGGCAGGCCGGGACACCTCCAGCAGCAATGACAGTGGGAGGGAGGTGAGCTCTCTGAGCTCTATGGCCCTGACTGGGTGAGCTCGGGGCCGTCCCAGGGGCCGGCGGGGATGGGGTGGAGGGGTAGGAGGGGTAGGGCAGCATAGGGGTGGGGTGGGGGTGGGCGGGCACTAACTGGTATGAGGGAGTGGGTGACACTGTGCACATGGTTATTATTAAAGGTGTGTAAGGTACAATGGCTCTGGTCCATGTATGTGGGAGACAGGGGGTTGTGGCACGCGCGGCCATGCAGGGACCATGAAGAGGTTCCCCTGGGGTTGGGGCAGGGCGGTAGGAACCCCCTCCTTCCTGGGCGCTCTCCACCGCCCGGTCCTCGGGTGCCTGGAAGCGATCTCCCGAAAACAAACCCCCCCCCCCTTGGTGTTGTCGCCACCTTGGCCTTGGAGAGCTGATTAGTTGGTATGTGGGAGATCCTGTGTTGTGCAGCTGTGCTGGGTCCGCACCCCACGCCTCACTCTGTTGTGCTACAATGTTGCAGTCCCTGTCCGCCTTCCCTGTCCTTGGAACCCCAGGGAGGCCCCTCGGCCCCGTAAGGTGTGCAAGGCCCCAGGAGCTCCTTGCTACTCTCCCTGGGCACCTGGACTATGGCTGCATGTCCATCCATGGGGCTCCCCCTTCACGTGCCCCATGGGGCCCCCCGTATCTGGAGCTACACTGAGACCATGTCCCTGTGTGACCTGTGGCGTAGCCCAGCAGTGCAGCTGCTCCTGGGCTGCCTGGACAGCCTCTCCTCTGCCTTCGCAAGCCTGAGCTCTGGACTCCGCTACCTGGGCCAGGATGCGAGCGCCCAGGACTGCCGGCTCCATGCCGAGACCCTGGGGCTGGTCCGGTTCCCTGAAGGGCGAGTGCCCGTGAATAGGTGTTCGCATGTGCCCTGGTCTGGGCCGGAGACCGTGAGTGCGCTGTGGGTGTGCAGCCTGGCAGCCTTCTCGCAGTGCTTTGCAGAGGGGGGCCCTGCCTTGGCCATTTCCTACTTTGGGAGCGTGCACGGGGCGCATGGGTACCAGCGTCTTCATTGGCCCCCTGCAGCAGCCTGCTGTGTAACGGAGCCTTCCGCGGCGGAGCTGTCGGCGCTGGGGTGGGACTGGTCCCGTCCAGATGTCCAGTTGGGGCTGTCAGTGCATGACCCCTTTGAGGCTTACTACCTGATCGTCCACCACATGTCCAAGCTGGGATACCGCCGGGGCATGATCCATTGGCCCCACCTGGTTCATCGGGCCGGGCACCCGGGGCCCGGGTCCCTTGCTGCCCCCATTGTCTGCCTGTGAGTTGCTGGGTTCCTCCCTAGCCCCCCGTGTCTTGGGCCGTATGGGCTTCGGCAGCTGCCCGTGGGCTGGACCCCGGTGCCTTCCACCACCCTGCTGTCCCTGCCTTGCTGCCGCGAGCCACCGCCCCTGCATGCTGCTGCTCTGGCTGTGTCACTGGGCCCCCTCCGGCCTGCTCTTCTCCTTCCTGGGTTGTTTGTGTGCCCCGGAGATCTGGGGCCCACGGGCTGCCCCTCCTGAACTCCTGCCCTGATGGGGCCACCCATCCTTGGACCTGCTGTGCTGGACTGCCTCTCCTGACTGCCGTTCCTTTGCCCCTCGTTGGGATGCCTGGACTGCATGTGTCTCCTCGACCCTCCCTGGCCGGGTCCCGGTGACATCTGGGCGCCCGCTGTGGCATTTGCCCGAGCTGCAGGGCCCCCCTTTCCGGGACTGTGTGTTTGCTGTGGGGGGTGCCCATGGGGACCGTCCTGCTGGGGGCGGTGCTGTACCCGGTGCCGGTGTCTTGCCTTCCCCCTGTGCCCCTTCCTCCCCTCTTCCCGGTCCCGCATCGCACACACACCCCCGCGGAGCCCGGCCTGGCTTCCCTGGTGTCCGGTCCCCCTTGCCCCCCCCTTCCCTGTCTTTGCTATCCTCTGTGTGTGTGTGTGTGTGTGTGCACGCACTTGCTGTGTGTGGGACCTGTGCGCCTGTTCTCCGTCTCCCTCTCCCCCCTCCCTTCCCGTTTCCCTGGTGTGGGCGTTCCCTTTCGGTGCCTTTTGGCTTCATCTGCCCTCGGGCGCCTATGTCTGTGTCCCGTCCCTGTCCGGGGGATTCTGGGTGTGCTTGCCACGGCAGGGAATCGGCGTCACGTCTGTTGTGCCACCCCAGTCTGTGATCTGCCAGCTTCATTCCCCTCCATGGTCCAGGCCCCGTCACGTCTGTTCGGGGCTTTTCTTGACTCCGGGGGGTGGTTGATGTCTTCACCCCCCCTCGGGGTCCACTGTGGTGAACCGCCAGCCCGTCACGTCTGAAATCACCCATGGTTAGGTGGTGGATATCCAACTTCCCAAAGTCTAAGACATGCCGACATGCCACAAACAAAACAAAAATCAGTATATAAATATACAAACCAAACTGATTGAGAAGCAAAGAGAAGTATAAATAAAAGAAATGGGGGATGGAGGAAAGAAGGAAAAGAGAGAATAAAGTCATAATAAGGAAATATGCTGTTTTTTATCAGAATAAAGCCTTACAAGACTCAGGTCTTTAAAATAGAGACTATAGTATATAGCAGAAGTGGGTAAACTGTGACTCTAGACTGAAGTCACATGTGACTCTTTGTCGCAAATGGATGCAGCTCTTGGGATTGGGAAACTTTGATCACTTTGAACTTTGTGTGTGTGTGTGTGTATAAACTGCTGGCAACTCATAGCAGGAAATGAGTGAGCATTTAAGTCAGGGTGATGTTAGAAACTGACATGTCTGTCTCTTCAAAAAAATGGGAAGGGGAAGGATGCAGCAAATATGTCTAACTGGATTTTCTAAACAGAAGCTATTTAAATAATATGAACACTTAACAATCAGAACAGGAAGCCATTTGCTTTATTTGGTATGCAAATGAGACTGTCACAAGTAGCAAATGAATCAGTGGTGGTTTATCTTCCGATGCTTTCTGTGAATTTTATCATTTGAAATTGTCAGGTGTAACTATCCTAAATTAAGCTATAATACACAGGCACCTTACTCATTCCAAGATGTAGGCGTCATAGAACTTACTTCTCCAGTCATAATTTGACTAGCCCTGATGTCCTGATTCTCAATTCTAAGACTGTGGGTATTTTTGAACAAGAAGGCTTGTGGGGTGCGTGTGTTCATGACCACTGAGTGACACAACTGAGGTGGTGTGCATGGGGAGGGATTTTAATGGGTGGGTTCCAGTGTGGCTACTACAGCAGTCACCTCACACTCTCCCTGTCACGGACCATGGTGGAGGAGAAGTGCGCTGGACTGGACTTTGAAATCAACATGGCCTAATATGAGCGCCGGCTGCCCAGCACTCACAGCCAGTTCCTGTGACTTGCAAAGGCTGTGTCCCCCACCCCCAATGCCTGTGAGAGGTGGACCAGTCTGCTAGCATGGGTTCATATGGGCAGGGGATGTGTGGGCGCCAATTGCCACACACTTTTTTGGCTTGCCCTGCATGGCACACTCCAGATTTCTCAGCAGTGCACTGTGAGTGGTTATGAATGGGTGCTGCATGGCTCATGGGAGCATCCATTCCCCCGCACCACATTCAGACAGGTGATTGAATGAGTGACTCCTGGGTGGCTATGCATGGTAGCATCTCACTTAAAAACACCCTGTCATGATAATCCTCAGTCATTAAAGTCAGTGGGAATCACATTGATGTGACTTTGATGGAGTGAGTGAGTGAATTCTTTATTTGTTAAAGTCATTGGCCATCACAAAGTATAAATAACAAGATAAAAATACAAAATAGCAAAAAGTAAATAAATATATATCAAAATAAAACAGGTCACAAAAATCTCAGGGTTGTCTAGCAGCAGCTAGTTTGAGCTTGATAACAGAGACCAGAAATTTATACACTTGTAGGGTAACCACCGGATCCTGCCCCGTGAGCAGGATAACCAGCGAATACCCTTGAGAACAGGGCTTCATACCTGCAATGACCGAGGCAAGATAGCTTGACTTGGGACCAGATAAAGTGGACAATCAAAAATGACATGAGGTAATGATTCTATAGAACCCTGATTACAGCCTGGACAAATCCTCCACTCATATGGTATCACCTTCCATCTGCCTTCAGTAACAGCAGTAGGGAGGAGGCTAAATATAGCCAATGTGAAAGCCCTCCTGAAAACCCAATAAAGGGGAAAGTTCAAGTAAAATGCACCAGCAAGACCAACTGTAAATGACATACAACAGGGAGATTTTTTTGAGCGTTAATGGCGGCAGTCAAAATCTGCCTCTCCTGGTCATAGATGTGCTGTTTTATTAGAGAAAAACCATCCAATGGGGGCAGAGCAAGTAATTTCTCTTTCTCAAGCCCCAATCGGGTGAGAACAGCAGACACCCTCCAACCAGTGATCATGACATGGCAGACTGGAGGCCAAATTACATAAACTGCCTGGTGGTAAATGAGTCATATGAAGCCAGAATTTTAGTATAGACAATTTGATTCATGATGATACAGATGAAACACCAGGTTCAGCTCACAAGAGAGCAACTGGGGTGTTGGAAGGGGCATGGAGAATTGAGCGCAAAAAGCTATTCTGTTCCTTATCTCATTTATCCAATAGGGCAAATCCCCACACCAGAGCACCATAGAGTAACCGAGAGAAGGATTTAGCCTTTAAAATGCACAATGTGGGGAGAAATAATTTACCACCCTTTGAAAAATAAAAACTCAAAATCCCATTAGAGGTGGATTTGGCTGCAGCAGAAATAATATCACAATGTGCAGACCATGAAGAAGACTGAGAAAAATAATGCCCAGATATTTAAAATGCTTGACCTGTGTAATCAAATGGCCATTCATAGATGATTTATGCCAAGCTGGCCTGCTTCCAACTATCAAGACCTTTGTCTTACTATACTTAAAGTCGAGAAATTCAGTTTGACAAAATTCACAAAAGCGATCCATAGGGCAACAAAGCCCAATTAAAGATTGTGAAATTAGAATAGTAACATTGGCATATAAAAGTACCAGTAAAGGGACACTATCCAAACTAATGGGGTAGCAGGCAGTATCTTATAGGTGATTCACTACATCATGAATATAAATATTAAATAATAAAAGCGCTAACAGACACCCTTGCCTGACACCCCGCACAGTAGGAATTGATCAAGACAACTGGCCAGCACAGCCTACTCTAACCTGTAAGGAGGAATTGCAATACAAGGCTATAATTAAATATAATAAACGTCTATCACTATTAGTGAGGGACAATTTCAAACATAATTGTTCAGAATTCACAGAATTGAAAGCCCCTAAGATCTACAAAACACAGGAATAAAGAGGCTTTACAAGAGGAGTGGACATATTTAGTAACTAGTTGGTTGAGTAAAAAAACATGGTTCAAAGTTGAGGTGCCCTTTTTTAATCCAGCCTGTTCCTGGCTAAGAATATTGTTAGCATCAACTCAAGCCTGTAAGCGTTGCAACAAGAATTTAGAATACAATTTGCCAATAATATCCAAAAGACTAATTGTGTGGTAGTTGGCAGGGTCACGGAAATCACCATTCTTGAAGATGGGCACAATGATAGTCTTGACCCAGCCCTTGGGCATAATACCAGATTCATTTATAGACATTAACAAAGCTGCCAAAATACCACTCCACTTTGATGGAAATGTATTGCTTCCTCAGTTATTGTATTAGCGCTGATAATTTTCACATGCTTTCTGATTGTTTCATGATTTTGGAAAGAATGCTATAGTTCATGACAGTTGCAAGTTATCACCCTGACACTCCTCATATAGCATCATGCTGCCTTGAGAGGTTATCTTTGTTCAGAAAAAAAATGATAGGCTTCTTTGCTTGTATGGGATTTAGGAGTGTTACTATTGAAAGGATCTGGATAAAAGTTATTGAGCTGATAACAGTTATTGCCCAAGTTAATCCCCATAGCAAAATTCCATAGTAAGAATACTCGAAAGCAGTATTTGGGGTGTAGAAATATACTGCTGGTGAAAACTTAAAGTCAGACAGGCAGCAGCAGTTATTAAAATAGGTCTACTGAAATCCTAGTGAAATCAATACAGAGGTAGTGCTGCTTTATAGTAACTGAGGTAGGACAGACTTAATCAAAAGGTCTTTACCAACAGTAAGAGAAGATCTTACATAAGACTGCAATACTTGTAGCCATGAGAAGTTCAAACATTCCCAGCAGCAATATTGGAGTAATTGAAGCCTTTTGATATGATCCACAGCAAAACAAAATAAATTAACATAAATTCACTTTGAAGAAAATTATAATTAAAAATAATATTTGGATTTAGATAGTGACAGTCAGGAATTTTCCTCTTATATTTCTGGCCATTAGAACTAGAATTTCCATTTTAAAAAAACCCTATAATCTTCAGTAAAATTTACACTGGGAATAGATTGAAAGCAATTCCAGTTAAGCCTATCCAAAGCAGAATTAAATTGAATTTCAAAGGGTCAGATTTTGATTTATTGAATTGTACCTTCATTCACAATTAATGAGACTACATATGGAATACAAATCTGACCTCTAGGAATGTATCACAGAAGTTTTATTGCAAAAGCCACTACCTAGTTCATGTAGATGTGCAATGATAAAAGAATATTGTTGTTATTACATAGACCTGAAATGGATATGAAAGGAAATATGGTCATATATTTGCTTATAGCAGGGTGCTTTGGGCCTAGTTGTGTTTGGCAGATAAGAGGGAGGGGAATGTGTAATATTATTGATCAGTTAAAGATTGAAGTTTCCTCTCTCTCTCTAGTGAGAGTAGAGTAGAGAGGGAAAGGTCCCCTCATGGCAGTAGGGGAGTAGAAAGGATGGGTGGTTTCAGACGTTACGGGGCCCGTTGGCCCCGTACCGAAATCACCCCATTCATTCCCCGCCGGGGTCACCCCATCACGCCGTAACAGACGTGCCGGGGGGATCCCGGCGGGGAAACTGGAAGGGGGCAGGGCCGCGCGGCGCAACGTGTGGCCGCATGGCCCTGCCCCCTCCACGCTCCCGCCTCCTGCCCTCCGGGGAGACGGGCAGGCATCGGGGCCAATGCGGCCGCGTCGGGCCAGATTCGCCATGGCCCGGGATCCCGCCGGGGATCCTGGGCCGTGGCGCCCGGCCAGACATTACTTTTTGTTGGTCCCCGCTGGGGATCTCTTTGACCAGGCTAGCGGAGGGAATGTCCCGGGAAGCGTGGTTCAAACTGACCCCATGCGGGTATTGACCGTGGCGAACATCTGACGGCCGCCAAACAGACGTTCGAGACACATTGACCACAGGTGGGTATTCACCGTGGTTCACTGTGATCTCGTAACGTCTGAAAATACCCGATATTGAGGGGCCCAGTGAGAGCGGGACATAGTGAGTTGGTAGTTAGGTTGGGGGGTTATGGGTTTTTGTGATCCCCTGTGTGGGATTTTTGTTTTCTAGGTTGTGATAATGATAGGTGATGATGTGCATTGATATGTATTGTATGGGTTGTGGTTTTTTGATAACAATTGCATATTGCATATGGTTTTTGATAATTGTATATTGTATACTGCTTTTGTAAATTGTATATTGATATGGATGTTGTTAGCCGCCTTGAGTCTGCCCGAAAACGGCAGAGAAAGAGCGGGGTATAAATTAAAAGTCAAGTCATATGGTCAGGTAAAATAAAATTTAAAATTATATGCTCTGGATATAAACATAAAGACTCAGAACAGATGTTTAATGTCTAGACTGATTCCGGATTTAACTAAACTAAACTTTTCTCACACATTGATGTGATTTAAATTAGATGTAATCTCTCAAAAACAATAAATCAATAAATCAATAAAATATCTAGGAGCCTTCATAGTAGGGTTCCAAATTGTTCTCTGACCGGTTTTTAATATTTACCAATGTAGCTGCCAATCATGTATGCACAGACACACATGCACATGCATGCACCCACCCACACACACAGACACTTTCCTGTAACCAGTAGGGGGGTGCACTTTGTTTCCGTTATATTGATAACGATAACAAAATTCTTCATTTTCTTTATCATTATTGCAATAGTGATAACGAAGATCAATCAATCAATGAACCTTTAATTTGTACCCCGCACTCTCTCGCCCACGGCGACTCGAGGCGGCTTACAGAAAAGGAAGAACATACAAGGCAACAATTGCAAATTCAATACCAGACACACTGGCCAAAAATATCAGTTACAAAATATTCCAATAGCATAGCATTTCTTAACACAAAACCTAACATAGCAGAACATATAACATAGTCTCCCCCTTTAACCAAAACCTCCCCCCCCACATAACCCAATACAACAATAACCAAAAACTACCCTATCCATTCCCACGATATCCCCTCCATATGCTCCCTCCCTGCTGCCATCAGGGAAGGAGCTCGTCTCATCAACTGTCTCTCTGACATCTCTACCTGGATGTCTCAACGTCAACTCAAACTCAACATGGCTAAAACTGAATTCCTTATCTTCCCCCCTCATCCTTCCTCTCCTTCCTCACTGTCAATAACTATTGATGGAGTCACCATCCTGCCTGTCCCCCAAGCCCGTAGCCTAGGCTTCATCTTTGACTCACCCCTTTCTTTTAAACCCTACATTGACTCTGTTGCTAAATCCTGTCGCTTCTCCCTCCATAACATTGCTAAGATTCGCCCTTTTCTCTCTGTCTCGTCTGCCAAAACTCTTGTTCATGCTCTGGTCATCTCTCGCCTCGATTACTGTAACCTCCTTCTCACTGGCCTTCCCCGGTCTCACCTTTCTCCCCTCATCTCTGTCCAAAACTCTGCTGCCAGGGTCATCTACCTCGCCAGTCGCTTCGACCATGTGCAGCCCCTCCTCTCTTCGCTTCACTGGCTTCCCCTTCCTGAACGAATCCTGCACAAGCTCCTAGTCTTCACCTATAAAGCTCTTCACAACCTTGCTCCCCCCTACCTCTCTGCACTTATCGCCCTCCATACTCCAGCCCGTGCACTTCGCTCCTCCTCTGTCCCTTCTCTCACCCTTCCACGCCTTCCCTGCTCCCCTAAGCGCCTTCGTCCCTTCTCACTTGCTGCCCCCCATGCCTGGAACTCCCTCCCTGTCCACATCCGCCTTGCCCCCTCCCTTCATACCTTCAAATCTCTCCTTAAAACTCACCTCTTTCGCTCTGCTCTGTCTGACTCTTTATCCTGCTGAGCCACTATTCCTATACCTACGATCGGTTTACCCTTATCCTTGCAACATGGACCTGCCTGCTGTCATTCTCATCGTAACCAAGCCAAGTACGTGCACTTGAGACCTCGCATCTTCATGAATGTTAGACCCCTTGTCTCTCCCTCTGTTCCCCTTCCTAAGTCTCTCCCCCAGCTCCTGTCTCTCAGATTGTAAGCCCTAGGGGCAGGGACCGTGTCTATTTTATTACTTTGTAAAGTGCCAGGTACACTGCTGGCGCTATATAAATGTTTGATAATAATAATAATAATAATAATAATAATAATAATAATGAGCCCATCAACTCGCCCCCCCCTATCCTCCTGCTCTCACCCGGAGGGGAAGAGCCGTCGTCCACAACCCAAAACAATAATGTAATCATAATACAGAATATCACAAAAATGACAATTAGAATAGAGTCATGTCAAAATTATTAAACAATGTCACCCCCTCCACTCCCCCTGCACCCTCCCCTGCTGCCACCAGGGGCTGGCGCCATCCCCCTCCCTTAGCCCATCCCCAACACAAAAACAACTTACAACACTCCAGCCCCTACATCCCCTACAATCCCCGAAGGGCCCCAAAGGGCCTCTTTGGCTGCAGCCCTTTGGCACCCAGACACCGGCTCGCGGTCTGTGGCGGGACCTCAGGTGTCTCTCATTTATACCCCCTGGGCTACTTCCAGCTGCGAGCAGGGGAATGGGGATGATGGAAAACAGTCCCAGTTCAATGAGCCCCTGCACTCACTGTCCCTCCAGTCTTTCCTTCTCCGCAGATGGTCAGCAGAGAACCCAGAAGAGCAGTGGTGGAGGCAGGGCTCAGCCCGGCAGGAACAGCAGTGGCAGATGGTGAGTGGCTCCAGCAGGGACTCCTCGCAGGTGTCTCTCATTTATGCCCCCCGGGCTACTTCCGGCTGGGAATAACCCCTTAATAGTTAACCCAGTGCCCAGGGAGCAGAGGAGATGTGGCCAGTGGGGATAAGTAATAACAAAATCAATAATGACTTTCATTTTTTGTTATTCATTTCATTATCATCTGGCAGTTGTTTTGGAGGGAAAATGTGGAGAGGGGAGGAGGGAGCAGACATCGCTGAGCCATTTGGGAGGGAAACTGTTGAACTAATGAACTGGACCTGTGATGGGAGGGGAAGTACCTGATGGATGTAATTGCTGGTCAATGAGCAGCACAAGCCAGTCCAGGCAGTTGAATGGTATCCTGTAGGGGTGGGACCCCGGGCCCAATACCGGCTACCGGATTTACCGGTTACCGGTTTCTCGAAAACCGGATTCCCGGTTTAAATCCAGTATACCGGTACCGGATTTATTGCATTGGTTTCAATGGGGCGCTGTGTCCCCATTGAAACCAATGAAATAAATTAAAATAAATTCCCTCCCCCTCCCAGGCTG
>QEPC01009286.1:381071-394954 GCA_003113815.1 Sphenodon punctatus
TGGCTGCGGGGACGCCGCGGCCGCTGGTGCTGGGGGGTGGGCTCACCTCTGAGTCTTTTTTTAAACAAAAATCCAGGCTGGGCAGGGGGTGTCCCCCCTTCCACCCGCGCAGCCTGGACTCGGGGAGGGGAGGGTTTGTTTTTTTTAACATTTTTGGTGGGGCTTTAAGTTTTACATTGCAGCCATTTTTAAATGGCTGCAATGCAAAAAAATCTGGTACCCAGAATCCGGTACCCAGACCGGATTACCGGGTCGAATCCGATAATGCTGGTACGCCTGGTACTGGCATTATCGGATACCAGATTTACCGGTTTTCCCACCCCTAGTACTTGCATATAATAGTCCTTGTTCCTGGCCACTAGTCACGCTGCCTCAGCTCTGGCTCAACAAAGTTCCACAAGCTAAGTGTGGTTGGCACACACCTCCAGGCACTGCCAACTCCTCTTGCTGGCATGTTGCTCTGGATCCACATATCCGTGAGCTGTGGGCAAATCTCCTGGCTCCAGTCCAGCTCAAGGCCCATTCTGGCCCAGCTAGTATGAGCACACTCCTCCTGTAGTCCCTTCACTGGCTCCAGGCATAGTCCAGATGCTCAGCTGCACTACTCTGCAGCACTTGCTCAAGGTCAGGTCACAATACTCTCACTGACTGGGCACTCTCCTCCACTAACAAAATGGCTGCCAAACTGGGTGCACTTCCACTCTGCACCTGTGGGAGGCGCTATGCCTGCATTCTCCACTATGTGATGTAGCAGGGGGTCTTCCCAGGGCCACACGGGGTGCTGGGGTGTCTCTAGGGGAATTAGCAAACCCCTCTGCTATGCCTGTTAAGCCCTCACCTTGGCTGTATTCCCTCAAATAGGGGTTTGCCCTCATGCAGGAACCAGCACTGCACAAGTCACTGATCTAAATCAGCTTCACAGCATTTATTTACACCATGCAGTTCCATTGTATCCCTAGGCTTTTGGCTCAGTTGCCTTCACCCTGCAGGCCCAGGTCAGTCTCCACAAATACAGGAATGACAGCAACATCAACCCCCCAAAGCCCATAGTAGCCAGGCCCATAGGCCCCTGGCTCACAGTAAGCTTTCCCCAGGCAGAAGACTCCCTCCTGGGCACAGCCTTACCCAGTACCTGGTTCTACTCCAGTTCTTCTCTGGTTCTAACTTCCAGAACCCTGGAGAGCATAGAGTGGAAACAGGCTTGTAGGCTTCTTCCTGGAAGATGTTACCTCTTTGGCTTCCAGACAGAGACTGCAGTCCTTGCTGCCTTCCACCTTCTTATATCCCTAGAGTGGGTGTGGCCAGCTTCCTTGGCTGTCTGCCCTTAAAGGGCCAGTGTCCTGCCCACTCTGTTCCTTTCTACCCAAGGCTTGTTTCCAGCTCCGGATGGTCTCTCTCTTGGGGCTGGCTCTGCCACACCCCTGGGCATGCTCAGCCCTCCGGCTGACCCATGTAGCCCCCTTCTTAAAGGACAAGCAGCCACAGAGGCTTGCTCCCTGCTCCAAACTTCCTTTAACTAAATCTGTGAGCTTAAGTGATTCCTAACTTTGGAGTATACAGTTTGGGGAGATTCTGAGCCAGAAAGCTCAGACGATCCTGGTAAAGAGTTTTGTGTTTTGAGAAATTCTGAGGCAAAGGGACCAAGAGAGTTAACCCCTTATGGGTTTGACAGTTCTGGATTGAGCTGATCCACTGGAAGCAGAAGTGGGGGGAAACTGAGCCACAGCTAGCCTAGAAGGGGGCAGAGAGGGCCCAATCCCATCACAGCCAACACGGTGACTACACTCTATCTCTGGTTTCCAATACCCTAAAGACTTGCAATTTAGGATGAATAAAGTTTCCTTTGCATTCTGGAAAAGATAGGGCAGAACAGAAACCAGCACTCCAATCAATCTGAGCTTTCTCCTGTAAAAATCTAACCTATTATTATGGTTTGTTTTTGTTACTTTTAGTCATCCTCAGATTAATTATGTACACTCTGCTTTTCCCCAACAGAGCCTTTCATCAGCAACAGCTCCTTCAAAAATTCTGCTTAACTCACAAAGCAAATGCAGTGCTTTGTGCAATATTTCAAAGAGGTCACACTGTGCTTCCTAGCTTAATGACCATTTATCTTGTTTCATTAATGTTTAAATTCACACTATTTGCTGTCAGGGAAGTTACAACACATTAAAATGAAATGATCCAGCAGGTTGATTCTGAAAGAGTTGCTCTGTATTTGGGACTAGACTCTGATCCTTGTACTGATGCTGTATAGCACTACTCCACTAACAGTTTACTTATGTCATTGGGGCACAAATGGCAGTTTAGTCCATAAACAATTCAATTCCTGTTCAATCACTTGTAGAATTAAGCATGATTCGGAGGGCTATATCCAACCCCACTGAAGCCAATAGAAGTCTTTTGAAGACCTTGGAGAATCAATATACTAACACAAGCTGGGGATAACTTAAAAATATAACCAAATGGCCAAAGGAAAACTAATTCAGTTTTCCTTTGATGAAATGATGACATTTAAGTCAAAAAGTTTGTCGCAATTTTAAAAATTTTCATTGGCCATTTGGTTATATTTTTATTCCCCACATGAAGGCAGCTATGTGCTTTTCATGGCAAGAATAGGTGCTTCCTAGTGGGCATGTACCTCCCAAGAAAATTGGGGCTGAAGATGAGAAAGCAATGCAGGCATCTACGGCTGTATTCACACCTGTGGCGGTGGCGGCGGCAGTGGGATGGGTGCGGGAAGATGCAGCAGCCCAGAGGAGCCGGCTGATGGGAAAAGAGCCGGTGCAAACAGGCATCTGCCATGGCTTCTCTCACACATGTCAGGGCACAAAATCCTGCCTGACATGCACGAGAGAAGCCACGTAGATCCCCGTTCACACCGGCTCTTTTTCCACTGGCCAGCTCCTCTGGGCTGCCACGTCTTCCCTTGCCCCTCCCGCTGCCGCCACCACCACCACAGGTGAGAATACAGCCTAAATGGTATCTTATTGTCTAACTCAATAAAATATTTACCACACAATGGAATCAACTTATTTAACTTTCTGATAAAGTGTCCTTTTTAAAAAATGACATTAATATTAGATAATTTATGAGAAGTTATTTGTCTAATTTAGGATCCCAAAATTTGTGATAAATGACTTTCTCTTTTATCATTCTCTCCTCTGGGGAAAAATGTTGATTTTAATCTCCTAATGTTATTCCTCGATAAACAGAGTAAACTGGAAATTAGATGCACGGTCATCTCCCATCACATTTTTTCTATACCTACAATTAAACATTTGAAAAATCACACAACTGCCTGTGATCATGACAATTCTATTCATTAGTTACACTCTAGCAAGTAAACTGTAAACCACAGTGCCAATTAAATCTGCTTACATTGTGTTTGGGAGTTAATTAATACTAGATTAAACTTCTGGTTTTCATATGGATTTCTGATCCACGCTGCTAAGATCACTGAAAGTGTCTAATGGTGGGTATTCAGGGAACAGTTTTCTCCAAATCTCATTCCCCATGAAAACCAAGCAACTGTGTTAACAAGGACCCCTGGTCCCCCCAGAATGGATGTACCCCCCCTTTGTGATAGCCAACTGTCTTGGACCCAAGGGTCAGCAAAGCCCACAGGGGTAACCAAGGGCAAGGAGGCTTGGGGAAAACCCCTACATTGGAGACAAGAAGGGGGGGGCATGAAAAGTAAGGATCGGGCCCAACCACCCTAGCCCCTAGCAACAAGGGACCACACATGGAAAAATACCAGCCTAAGGTTGAGAAACAGACTAGAAGGGAGAGCCCCCTGAATAAAAATGGGGTCGTTAAGGAGAAGGGCTCACCCTGTTGTAACAAAGAACTGGTAGCCATGACTCAGTGCAGCAACCTCCGATTCCTGCATTCCCTAAGAGAAACCAGACACACACCCATTGTACCATAAAGTTGTGTCATTAGCCATTCCTCCCCTCCCTTTGTCTTTTTTTTACAGTTTCCCCCTGTGTCAACGATATCTTGTGCATCGTGTATGGCCCTTTTTATGATGGAAGTGAAAGCTTGGTTTCTCCTCTCGTTAGCCCATTGTACACCCCCAATGACCCTTCGTAGCCTCCCAAACTTCTTTGCTCAGACCCGTTAGCTTCCCCTGGTTTTCCCCTCAACCTCTGAGAAATCTTGGAACCCAGATACGTGCAGGTCACTCTGTGCATGTCTGAGTTAAGAGATCTCCCAGACTTTGATCTGCCCCTTATCTTTCCTCCATCCCCCAAACTCTGCTGGATCCATGGGCTGCCTATCCCATCTCAACAGGCAAGGAAAGGTAACCACAGGTCCAGACTTTCCCAGCCAACTGGGGAAGCCCTGTCTCTCTCTCCCTCACTCACTCACTCCCTGTCTCTCTCTCTCTCCCCTTCACATTCTCTTGCTCCCCCTCGCTGATCCAACCCCGGAAACCCCCCCTTTATATATATATATATATATATAAACTTGTTGTTTTTGGACAATTGTCTCTCCCTCTCTCTCTTTCTATTTGGGGAGGGTACATAAACTGCCTGTAGTGCATACTGTCCTCAGCTTGATCCTTTTGAACATGTGGAGACCCCGGTTTAAGGTAATTCCCCCCCCAAAGTTTAAGGAACGGTGAATATTGGGGTACCCACCCCCCAATAGTCATGAGTGGGAGGGGGTCTCCTGTTAACAGATTGGTGGAGAATGTGGGCAAGCACGTGGTAATTCATGCAGGATTATCCATGGAGGCATATGCAGCTACAGTCAGTCGAAACCCCCATATTTCTATCTCTTTCCTGTGTCATTTTCTATCTCCTTTCTCCTCTCTGAACCTGTGGATTTAAGGATTCGGGGTCTGGGTTTTGGGGTTTTGAAGGAACTGTTGGGGTTGTGGGTTGTTGAGAATTGTAACAGATCTCCAAACTTAAAGAGGCAGTTTGGGGAGCCTTTGTGTGATAACCAGAGACCAGTGGGTCCCATCTGCAGGGAGGTGGTTGGTCTTGAACTTGTGTTTGTATCTGTTGTCTCACACCTGTAGGTAAGCGGGTGGTCTGGAATAGGAAGTTTAGAGACTTGTGTAATTTAGAAAAATGTTCAGGCAATTGTGGTCTCAGGAGGAGCCGGTCCCGCCCCAAATCCAGCTGCAAGCACAGCCTTGGGAGTATTGGGGTCCAGAGCTCACTGTCCTAAGTGCAAAGCAGTTGGGAAACCTGGATTTTTGGGGGGCATGGATAATCATGGGATTGTTGTATCTAGGGATCCTAGTGGGGGTGTCTATGATAGTAAGGCGGGGGACTGCTTCAGCAGTTTGGAAACTGTATTACTGGAACGTAGAAGTGATACAGGGTCCTACTGGGAGATACACCCGGGTAGGGTCAGAAGTGACAGTCAGCAACTGGGAAGTGGGAGGCACACTTTGAAAAAAGCATGGCAAGGTTAAATTGGAGAGATGGGCAGTGAAAAGGGGAGAGTGCCCATGGGAACCAGGATTTTTTAAGGGGAGGAACCGGTGGCTGCAGGAGGAGAAGCTTATGCTGACTATTGTCGAAGTTCAAGCCCCGGGGGAACCAGAAGGATGCTTGTGCAGCTTGGGCCTTGTGGCGTGTTTGTGGGGACTTGCAGGATCTGCTAAAGGAAACTAAGCAGAGATGTGAGGAAGAGGGAAAAAGAGCTGAACAAGAAAGGAAGAGGGCGGAGAAATTGACAATTAAATGTGCTGAATTGGAGAGGGACAAAACCGAACTGGTCACTGAAAAATGGAATCTGACCACATTATACAGAAAGAATCAGGAGGAGGGTGCCACTGCTGTTACTAGGGCAGAGTGGGCAGAGAAAGAGTTAGAGGGATTGAAGGAACAATGAGGGCAAGCCCAATCAGCGGCTCGCTTCCTTGCAGAGCGTACCCAGACCCAGAAGGTCACGGTAAACCATACAGCTTGTGAAGAAGCGATCCAAAGGCTGCAGGGAGAACTTGACTTGCACAAAGGTTTAATAGCCACCGTGCAAGCCAAGGATCTTTCTGGGGTGGGGTCCATGTTCCTTAGAGAAGAGCTCAACCTGACCATAGACGCCATCCCCCAGGTCCCATACAATCCAGCATGGCAAGCGCCAGAGCCTGTCGCTCCTGTTGTGAGTCGTGAGGTGGAATGTTTGGGGGAAGGAGGAAAGGTGACCCATGAAGAGATTAGGGAAACGATTCGGTGGACCCCCACTCAGGCGAAAGCTATCGCAGAGCAAGTGGGCCCACTGAATCAGGAAACCACCATTGCCTGGATGGCAAGAGTGTGGCAGATGTATGCCAACACAGATGGGGTAGATCTGACACAATTGGCCCGAGCTGCTACTTCTCCTGCTGAGGCACCTGTCTTGGAAGCAGGGCTAAGCATGATCGACATCCATGATGCCACTTGTGGTGAATGGATGAAAGTGGTGCTGCAGGTCATGCTTCCGGGACAGAGCCCACAGAGGCTGTTTCTCTTGGAGGCTCAAACTCCAGGAGAGCAGCCCGAAGCCTATATTACCTGCAAGAAACTTCTGGGGTTTTTAGCGGACATGGTGGTTCCCATTCAGAGGAACGGGAGGCGAGTTATGCAGTATGACAGCCAAGAGTTTAAAGAGGCTGTGTACGCAGGACTTGCCGTCCTGGTCCGCATAGCAATGGGGAGAATAGACTTATCCCAGATGACATGGGAAGAGGTATCCCTGAGCATCAGACAAGTGGCAGACTTGATGAGGATAGGGGGAAGAACGAAGCAGACCGCTTGTAAACAGAAGCTCGAGTTGGTCCAGGCAGTTACCCTCATGAACAGTGGCCCCCACTCCTCAGCTCCCCCCTTACCCGCCGGGAACCCGCCACTCAGTACTTACTCCCAGAAGGGAGGCCCGGCAAGCTATAGCAACCCTTCCCCCCCTAAAGTCAACAATCAGGAGCTTACTCTCTGTTCATATGTGTGCGGGGAGTTAAAGTAATTGGGGGCAGACATGAGACGGTACCATATGCAGCCCCTACAAGTGTTACTAGACGCAGCTGCAGAATTAAGGAGACAGCGAGGGCAGGGGTCTAGCAGGGGTGCTTCCCAGCCCATAGCTGCAATGGGATTGGGGAATCCCGAGGATACCAATAGGACCCCAGAACAGGAGCAGGTATTGCGGGAGGTCCACAGTATCTGCTAGGACTGCTCGATTCCCAAGGGTCCCCCTCAGGTAGTTGCAAAACTACACCCAGATAACCAGATAACATGTCAACTAGGTGAGGGCTAGTATTGGGAATCTGGGAACTTCAGCCCAGCTTTTAGTAGATACGGGGGCCTCCGTCAACATCTTGGACTCAGACTGGGTCAATGCAGGGGAACCCTCTGGTAAAACTGTGGCTATCAGCAGTTATGGTGGGGAAACTCAGGAAGCCCTGGTATGGAAAAAGGTTCCCTTTGAGTTAGGCAAACTAAAGGGAACCATGGAAAGTTGTGTCCACAAGGGCAAAGAAAAAGGAATAATTGGGACTCCATTTTTGAAGGAGTCCCAGCTAACAATAGACCTAACTAACAGGGTACTGTGGCAAGTCCCAGGGGGTCCTTCCGAGGTTTCCGCCATACACTGCTGCACAGCCCTTAAGGCACCACTTCCCATTCTCCCCTTGACCAATGATCCATGGACCCAGGAATTTCCCCAGGTGTGGATTAAAGACAAGGTGGAGTGTGGGAAGGTAGAGGAGGAGGTGTTCATCGAGAGGAAAGATCCCCCAGCCCCCACAAAAGCAATACAAGTATCCAGCAGAGGCTGAGGAGGGAATTCAAGCCACAATAGATAGCCTTCTGGGGCAGGGAGTCATTGTAAAGATGAAATCTGTCTGTAACTCCCCCATCTGGCCAGTTATTAAAGCAGATGGGGCGACTTACCGGATGACTGTAGGCTATCGGGCTTTGAATACAGTGACTCCTTCCTTTGCTCCAGTGGTAGCTAAGTATAACAAGATAGTAGCAGCGATATCTGCGGGGTCCCACTGGTACTCTGTTATTGATTTGGCAAACACTTTCTTTGCAATCCCTTTCCATTCAGCCTGTTGGTACAAGTCTGCATTTACATACAGGACTCAACAGTACAGTTTTACCAGAACTCCCCAAGGTTTCCATTCATCCCCCAGCATTTGCCACTCGGTGGTGTCAAAGATGTGGGATAAATTGAAAACAGAATCAAGAGGTTGTGTCTTATCATACGTAGATGACGTCCTGGTGCATTCCCCAGACAGGAACCAGACTGCAGAAGTGACTAGGGAGGTACTCGCCATAATTAAAAAGACTGGGTTCAAGGTTAATAGAGACAAAGCACAGCTTGTGCAAAAGGAGGTGAAATACTTGGGGATCAGTCTGGGAGAAGAGGGAAGGTCCCCAGACACCCAGAGGGTGGAGGTGATTGCACCTGCAGATCTGCATTCCCTCAGAGCCATATTGGGCACCCTGAACTTTTCTAGGGACTTTATAGAGTTCTTTGCAGACAAAGCAAGACCTCTGTACAAGCTCCTGAAAAAGGGACGGTTATGGGATTGGGGTCCTGATCAACAAGAAGCATTGGCAACTCTAAAAAAGGATTTGGCACAAGCCCCAGCACTGACTCACCCTGATCCCAAACTTCCCTTCTTCATACAATTGGCAGCAACAGAGACTTGCATAGGGGCCACTCTCAATCAGCGGCAAATGGGGAGGCAGCGTGTAGTAGCCTATGCCTCTAGGCTGCTTAATGAGGTGAAACAAAGATTTCTCCCCTGTGAAAAGGCATGTCTAACCTTGGTCTGGTCTTTACAGCATTGGGAATACATAATTGGGGGTGGGGGGGTGTCTAAGGTAATAGTTCAAACCCACCATTCACCCCTGAAATACATAATCTCTGGCAGGATTCAGGATGGGGAGGTTAGTAGCCCCAGAATAGCACAGTGGACCCTCGCATTGGCAGACAGGGGAGTGGGGTTCAGTAAGGAACAGAAAGAAACCCCCGCTCCCTATGGTTTACTTATAGAAGGGGAAGAGCACATTTTCCCACTCCCTGAGCCCCAGCACATAGAATGGCCTGCACAGTTGGGTAAAAATCAGGAGGAGGCAACAGAAAAGGGGTTAACGGTGTGGTACACCGATGGGTAATCCTTTTATAACCAGGGGCGGCCAAGAACAGGCTGGACAGTGGTTCAGGTGCTGGATGGACGGGTGTTGAGGGGATCTGAACACCCTCATTCTGCCCAGGCAGCTGAGGTCCAGACTGTATTGGGTGTCTTTGAGTTCGAGCCCCTAGACATATCCCTAGCCATCTATATGGATTCAGACTGAACAGCATGAGCCGCCACAGCTTGGCTCCCAATTTGGCTAGGGAGAAACATGACTGCCTCCGTCGGGAGACCAGTAGCCCATTCAGACAAATTGATAAAAATAGCAGAGCTGGTTAAAAACAGAACCGGATTGACTTGGGTCACGCATGTCGCCGGGCATTCTAAAAAACCTACAGACGCGGCTTTTTGGAATAGCCAAGCAGACATGCTAGCAAAAGAAGCCGACACCCAGAGTCAGCCCTCCGAATTTGAGGAGAACATACCCTCCCCTGAAACACCCATAGCCCCAGTCACCACTAGAGCCAACATACTAGAATCAGGGATAACCACCCTAGACCTATGCACTCTACAAGAAGGGGACAAAGAAGTAGAGGATTTGGCAAAATGAGGAAAAGACAGCACAGGGAAATACACCATCACCAAAGACAACAAGGTATGGTGGGTAATCGATCCTGGGGGCAATAAATATTGGATCGTCCTGGGGAATGTACGGGGGGAGCTAATACAGTTTGTCCATGAGCAAGGGCACAGAGGTAAGCAGGATACTTTAAACTGGTAAAAGGCACAGGATGGTGGCCCCAGATAAAAACAGATGTAGCCCAATGGTGTGATAATTGTCTGTCATGTGCCATGGTCAACGCAGACCGCCAGACTCTTAAGGTTCCAATTCAGCACCAAAGAATTGAGGGTCCCTGGGCCAGGATTCAAATAGACTACATAGGCCCCCTCCCCACTACAGCCAGAGGCAATAAATATTGTCTTGTTATAGTGGATGCATTCAGTAAATGGCCAGAAGCCCTCCCTTGTAAAAACAATACCGCCTCCACCACTGCCAAAATGCTTTTCAACATTGTCCTCTCCAGATGGGGTATCCCCCAGTGCATAGATTCAGACATGGGACCCCATTTTGTAGGAGACGTGATGCAGGAACTATGCAGAGTCCTGGGAATTAAACAACGCTTTCACATAGCTGGACACCCCGCCTCCTCCGGGATAGTTGAGAGAACTAACCGCACTTTAAAGGAAGCTTTAAAGAAACAGATTAGTCCCACTGGCAAAAACTGGGATGAGAAACTCCCAATAATCTTGATGGCATTGAGGGGTTCAAGGGCAGTACATGGGTTCACTCCCTTCCAGGTGATGACAGAGAGGCATATGCAGATGGCTGAATCCTGGTGGTTGGGGTCAGAGTTACCCAGCACCTGGGAAAACAAAACAGTCTCTGAGGAATGGATACAAATGTTGGTGGGTGAACTAGTAAAAATCCATAGACAGGCTGCCATACGCCTGGGAGTAGCCCAACAAGATATAGATAAGAGGCTGGGGTGGATCAGAAAGCCCATTGTCTGGGAAGAAGGGCAGGTGGTAATGTATCAAAAGTTTTCAGCCTCAAAGCATTCCCTAACACACAAATGGGAAGGTCCAGCCAGAATAGTCAACAGAGTTAGTCCAGCGGTTTACCAGGTGGAAATTCCAGAAAGTAAAAAAGGCAAGCTGTGGAGAAAGTATTTTCACAGCTCACAGCTCAAGGAGTGGGCTGGTAGAACCTGTGGAACTTCTGGAAAACCAGCCCCTAGATCCGGCTAGCTCTTCCACCCCTGCTCAGTAGAAGAACTCGCAGCCTCAATACAAGGCAGCCATGAATAGGAGGGTAAGGCCCAGGAGACCAAGGGAATAGATGTACCCCCACTTGACACACCACCGGAACAGTATCTCAGTCAATCCAGCTATGAGATTAGCAGCACGGGTAAGCAACCTGATCACCAGGCAAACCTTTCATTTCAGGTTTTGCTATAGCGAGACTGGAGGGCCACACAGAACTCTCATTGGGGTGGCCACCTGGAAAGCCACGGGGGGAGTTGTGGAGAGGGTGGTTGTAAAGTTTTACCACAACGGCTCCGCTAGATGGGAGCTGGTTATGAGAGAAGATCCCCACATGATACAGTTCATCACAGGTCAAGTTGTAATTAAGGGAAGGCCGGGGAACAGGTATCCAGTCCTGGAAGGAAACCAACCTCCATCCGCTCCTCTCCGCCGAGAACTGTGGGAATTCAATCCCCTTATTGGATATGTCAGCGATGACGATTAAAAAGGTTCATAAAATTGTCCATCCCTTCGGCTTCCCCCCCTCTCCTTTTTTTTTGAAGGAGGGACTCCCATGTCCTCGGTCCTTCTCTCCTTGTCCTCGGTTAACCCTCGCCTCCGGGTGAGAAGCCCCCAGATTCTTTGATTTTATCAGGCAGACCCAGAAGCGAGCGGCAGTTAGGAAGAGTGAAGTTGGTGAACCCGTGCCAGGAATGGAGCCTGGAAACCTGGATGTTTTCCGGAACCAGCCCCGAGCCCCCACTTGTCACATGCCGCTTCCCAGCCAGAGCAGCCAGCGGCGTGCAGCACGAGTGGCCCCTTTGCAGCTCCAAAAGAACTTTCAGCTCCAAATCCTGAAGCAAGCCTTCCAGCATGGCCACCAGACTTTGGGAACTTGAGTTTTGTGAAGGCTCTTCACCGCCAAGAACTCTTTCGCATCCCACAAGAAGAGGGACTTTGCATTTCGCTCCAGCTCTCCCGGATACAGCAGTTGCTTCAGCTTCTAGCAAAAGCTATGGTTGAAGTGCTTCAGCTCCTTCCAGCAGCTGAAGCTTATGGACTATTCTTCTTGATAGAATACACCTGGATGGAATTGTCCCATTGAACGGAGCTCCTTGTTAAAGGTACAAACTGGTAATTTGTCTCCGCCCTCCTGGCCACAAGGTATAAATGCAGGGTGGGGGGGGGAATTATAATTTGGAAATTGGGACCTAAAATTAAGAAGCGATCCATTCCTCTAAGCATGCACGATCTCTCAAGAAAATTAGTAGGCCATGGCCAAGGCTCACATGTAATTAAAACTAGATTAACCTGTGGCAATATCTTTGATCCCTCCAGACCTCCTCTGAAGGAACTCCAGGTGACTCTAGCCAGAATGTAGATGTAACAAGCAGCTCCCAGGTGTACCTATGTATATAATGTTTATTGATTTGTATGTATTGATTCTCCCCCTCCCCCCCAGGTAGCCTTCCCTCCTGTATATTAAGTTACTCCCTTAGATATTTTCCCCTCGTATTTCATTGATTTTTATATTTTAGTAGTTTATTGTTTAAATACCCTGGTCTGTACTGTGTTGTGTTTTCCTTCTTCCTCTTTTCTTCCACTCTCCCCCCCATTGGTTGTCCCCTCCGTCACCCAGAAAGTGCCACCCCCACCATCTCATTGTGTTTTGATCCATCCCCATTCCATCCCACAATTATGAGAGGGAAGAGGGTCTTGCTGAACTGGGGTTCTAGGTACCAGTGTCCTAAGAGACTCCAACAGACTACTTTGGTCATAGATCTTCCAGCGGCTGGTGTTTTTACATGTTGTGAGCCAACATATTGAGCCAGGATGGATGCAGTTCAGGTGTGGCCCATCCTAGAATTGTGGGGACCATTTTAATGAAATTAAAATGTCCCCAATGGGAGGAATTGTTAACAAGGACCCCTGGTCACTCCAGAACGGATGTATCCCCCTTGTGATAGCCAACTGTCTTGGACCCAGGGGTCAGCAAAGCTCACAGGGGTAACCAAGGGCAAGGAGATTTGGGGTAAAACCCCACACTGGAGGCAAGAGAGGGGGGGAGGAATGAAAAGTAAGGATCAGGCCCAACCACCCTAGCCCCTAGCAACAAGGGACCACTCATGGAAAAATACCAGCCTAAGGTTGAGAAACAGACTAGAAGGGAGAGCCCCCTGAATAAAAATGGGGTCGTTAAGGAGAAGGGCTCACCCTGTTGTAACAAAGAACTGGTAGCCATGACTCAGTGCAGCAACCTCCGATTCCTGCATTCCCTAAGAGAAACCAGACACACACCCATTGTACCATAAAGTTGTGTCATTAGCCATTCCTCCCCTCCCTTTGTCTTTTTTTTACAGTTTCCCCCTGTGTCAACAATATCTTGTGCATCGTGTATGGCCCTTTTTATGATGGAAGTGAAAGCTTGGTTTCTCCTCTCGTTAGCCCATTGTACACCCCCAATGACCCTTCGTAGCCTCCCAAACTTCTTTGCTCAGACCCGTTAGCTTCCCCTGGTTTTCCCCTCAACCTCTGAGAAATCTTGGAACCCAGATACGTGCAGGTCACTCTGTGCATGTCTGAGTTAAGAGATCTCCCAGACTTTGATCTGCCCCTTATCTTTCCTCCATCCCCCAAACTCTGCTGGATCCATGGGCTGCCTATCCCATCTCAACAGGCAAGGAAAGGTAACCACAGGTCCAGACTTTCCCAACCAACTGGGGAAGCCCTGTCTCTCTCTCCCTCACTCACTCACTCCCTGTCTCTCTCTCTCTCCCCTTCACATTCTCTTGCTCCCCCTCGCTGATCCAACCCCGGAAACCCCCCCTTTATATATATATATATATATATAAACTTGTTGTTTTTGGACAATTGTCTCTCCCTCTCTCTCTTTCTATTTGGGGAGGGTACATAAACTGCCTGTAGTGCATACTGTCCTCAGCTTGATCCTTTTGAACATGTGGAGACCCCGGTTTAAGGTAATTCCCCCCCC
>QEPC01009286.1:443535-454615 GCA_003113815.1 Sphenodon punctatus
AAAACTTAAGTAAATCAAAGGAAGTCAGGATAGAAATGGGCCTCTTTATGACTTTAGCTTAGACCAGAGGGAGAGCTTGAGATAGCCTGTTTTATTGCTTATCCATCTGGTGGTCTCCTTGGCAACAGCCAAATGTCATTTGGGAAGCTTAGAAAAAACTTCTATTGGAATGTGGTTGGAGGGGCCCATCCTGAATCTAGCTATTCACAAAAGCTGATTCTAAAAATCAATGCTGTGAACACAATTCAAATACATTGAAACATAAAGTTAACATATAAAAACTTGAAGTTAATACATTTAAACACAGATAGCCAAAATATTTAGGCTTATAACTGAAAATACATGACACATAGACCCTTGGCCCCTAAGCCGTCATGACCAGGCACCATCACAGTAAGTCCCTCAAAGACATAGCATGCTCACCCCATGTCAGGTGAGAGATGAATGTCAATCAGGTATTCCTACACTACAGTTGTCCCACCCTACAAGGCCTATGTTCCATACGTGTGGAGTATGTGAAAACTAACAGCTCTCTCCTTTGCCTTGCCATAGGTGTGGAACCCAAACAGCCACAGCCCTTGCCAGCCACACCTCCAACTGAACGCCCATTGGAACTGGGAGCTTAGGGTGTGGAATCACTAGTGCAGGGAGAACATGGGAGGGGAGCTGACAGTGGAAGCCACAAGCCGGGGGACAAGATCCGGACTGCTATCCAGACGGTGTGGGGCCAAGCACAGGGCCCTGACTGTCCAGGCCCACCAGAAGCACCTATGGGAGCAGAGGGAATTGTCCTGCCACCAACAGGAGCAGCAATGCACCCACAACACGACGGAGAGGGTGTGCAAGCAGATGATATATTTCATGAATGAATCCGTACAGATCCAGTGCTCCCTCCTCCACCACACTTCAGCAGCGAGCACTTCTGTTGTGGCTCAAGGCCAAGTTCAGTATGCTACTCCCAGGTGCCATCCCTCCCCGCCAAGATGGTGCTTTTCAACAGCCTCCATGCCTCTTGCATAGATCTTACCTGTCAGCCATCATTTCCTCATCAGCAACCCCTTGCCATGCAAGACCAGCTGGGCCACCTACCCGTGCACCCCAAAACCAAATGGCCAACCCACCCATCCATATGGGGGTCCATCTCCCTGTCATAGCAACAGGTCACTAGGGTGGTAGAGATGGGAGTGAAAATTGGCTATGCCCCCAGGGAGGGGGGTTATGCCTTTCCATTGGTATGCTGCAGGTGGTCACCACCCATTGCCAGTGATGAGCACTGCCGTGATATAAGTGTGTACATGGGAGCAAAGCATGTCATGCAGAGATATGCACAGATCAGTCCTCATGCTGCAAGGTACACCACAGGAAATTGATATACTAAGAACATTAGAACATAAGAAGTGCCTTACCAATGGTCCATCGAGCCCAGCATCCTGTCTTCGACAGTGGCCAGTCATGGGGGCCTGGGAGAAGCACCCAACAGGTCACCATGCTATCCATTCCCTGTGGGTCATCCCCAGGCTCCCGACAGTAAAGGGTTTTGTTCCCCAATCCTATCTGGCTAATAGCTGCTAATGGAACTATCTTCCAGAAACTTGTCCAAACCTCTTTTAAACTCAGCTATACTGCTGGCCTTGACCACCTCCCCTGGCAGTAAATTCCACAACCTAATTGTACGCTGAGTGAAAAAATACTTTCTTTTGTCTGTTTTTACTCTGCCACCTGTGAGTTTCATGGAGTGTCCCCTAGTTTTAGTACTAGTTGAGAGGGTAAATAACCGTTCCCTGTTTACAAGTTCCACACCACTCATGATTTTATAGACCTCTATCATATCTCCTCTCAGCCGTCTCTTTTCCAAGCTGAAGAGCCCCAACCTATCAAGCCTCTCCTCATACGGGTGCTGTTCCATACCCTGGATCATTTTTGTTGCCCTTCTCTGTACCTTTTCTAGTTCCGCTATGTCTTTTTTGAGATGGGGCGACCAGAACTGCACACAATATTCAAGGTGCGGTCGCACCATTGATTTGTATAGAGGCATTATGACCTCCTCAGTTTTATTCTCTATTCCCTTGCGAATAATTCCTAACATTCTATTTGCTTTTTTGACCGCTGCAGCACACTGGGCTGAGGATTTCAGTGTATTATCCACAATCACTCCCAGATCCTTTTCCTGAGTGGTAACTCCTAGCTTAGTACCCAGCATTGTGTACTCATAATTTGGATTATTTTTCCCAATGTGCATCACTTTGCACTTGTCCACATTAAATCTCATCTGCCATTTAGATGCCCAGGCACCCAGTCTTGTAAGATCTTGCTGCAGCTCCTCACAGTCTGCTCGTGTTCTGACTACTCTGAATAACTTGGTGTCATCTGCAAATTTGATCACCTCACTCTTAACACCCTTTTCCAGATCATTAATGAATACATTGAAAAGAACTGGTCCCAGTACAGATCCTTGGGGCACACCACTTTTTACATCCCTCCATTGTGAAAACTGGCCATTTAGTCCCACTCTTTGCTTCCTATCCTTTAACCAGTTACCAATCCATAGCAAAACACTACCTCCTATCCCATGGCTTTTTAATTTTCTCAAGAGTCGTTTATGTGGGACCTTATCAAAAGCTTTCTGGAAATCCAGGTACACTATATCTGCTGGGTCTCCCCTGTCCACATGCTTGTTTACGCCCTCAAAGAATTCCAAGAGATTAGTGAGGCATGACTTCCCTTTGCTAAATCCATGCTGACTCTTTGCCATTAAGCCATGTTTATCAATATGCCCAGTGATTCTGTTCTTAATGATAGTTTCCACCATTTTGCCCGGCACAGACGTCAAGCTTACCGGTCTGTAGTTTCCAGGATCACCTCTGGATCCCTTTTTAAATATTGGGGTTACATTTGCCACCCTCCAGTCCTCAGGTACAGTGCCAGATGCCAACGTTAGGTTACAAATTACTACTAGTAGGTTTGCAATTTCACATTTGAGTTCCTTCAGAACTCTGGGGTGAATACCATCTGGCCCTGGTGATTTGTTCGTATTAAGCTTGTCAATTTGCTCTAGAACCTCCTCCAGGGTCATGCTGATTTGTGACAGTTCATCCAATTCATCACCTACAAAGTAGGGTTCCGGTGTGGGTATCTCCCCAACATCCGCCGCAGTGAAGACTGAAGTAAAGAACTCGTTTAGCTTCTCTGCAATGTCCTTGTCCTCCCTGAGTGCCCCTTTTACTCCCTGGTCATCTAATGGCCCAAACAACTACCTAGAAGACTTCTTGCCTTTGATGTACTTGAGAAAGGTTTTATTGTTTGTTTTTGCCTCTTTAGCAAGTCTCCTTTCAAATTCTTTCTTCACCTGCCTTATTAGCACCTTACAGTTACGTTGCCAGTGTTTATGCTCCTTTGTATTTTCCGCATTGGGGCTAGCTTTCCATTTCTTAAAGGATGCCTTTTTGGCTCTAATAGCCTCCTTTGCATCTCCATTTAGCCACAGTGGTAGGTGTTTAGTCCTCCTGCTACCTTTTTTAACTTGTGGGATGCATGTAATGGGCTTCCAAGATGGTGCTTTTCAACAGCCTCCATGCCTCTTGCAAACATGTAGTCCTTTCAACTGTGCCTTTTAGTTTCTTTCTAACTAGCTTCCTCATTTTGGCATAGTCTCCCTTTTTAAAGTTAAAAATTAGTGCTGTACTTTTAATTAACTTTCTCCCTCCAGCAACTATGTCAAATGTGATTAGATTATGATTTCTATTGCCTAGTCGCTCAGCCACAGTTACTCCTTGCACTAGTTCCTGTGTGCCACTTAGGATTAGATCTAAAATAGCTCCTCCCCTCGTTGGTTCCGGAAGCAATTGCTCTAAAAAGCAGTCTTTTATGGCATCCAGAAATTTTGCCTCCACATCCCATCCCGAGGAGGCATTCACCCAGTCAATATTGAGGTAGTTGAAGTCACCCATTATTATTACCTTCAAGTTTTGGTAGCCTGTTTAATCTCTGTTAGTATTACATAATCAGTCTCTCTATTCTGGTCAGGGGGGGCAATAGTATAGCCCCACTGCTATACTCTTCTGCTTGATACCTGGAATTTCAATCCATAGGGATTCGAGGGAACAGTTTGCATCCTGTAAAAAATTTATTCGACTTGCCTCAATGCTGTCCTTAACATACAGAGCCACCCCACCATCAACACAATCTCCTCTGTCCTTTCTATATATCCTGTACCCTGGTATTACAATGTCCTATTGGTTATCCTCATCCCACTAGGTCTCTGTGATGTTATAATGTCGAGATCTTCATTTAGCGCTATAAACTCTAATTCTCCCATCTTACTTTTTAGACTTCTAGCATTAGCATATAGACACTTAAATGTATTATTTTTATTTTTCTGCTTAATGGGCACATTATAGGTAATTGAAACAGGCACTCTGGAATCATTATCTGTCTGTTTTCCCCCGCGTTCCACCTGAAATCCCTTGCCATTTACCTTATCCTTAGTCTTAAGATACTCTACTTCCTCTAAAGTAACATCCTTTGGAGATGCCACAGCCTGAATCTTGCACTCAGCAGTGCCTGTCGGCTTTCCCCCAGGTTCTAGTTTAAAGACTGCTCTATCATGTTTTTAATTTTTAATGCCAGTAGCCGGGTTCCATTCTGGTTAAGTGGAGCCCATCCCATTTGTATAAGCTCTCCTTTCCACAGAAGGCTCCCCAGTTCCTAATAAATCTAAACCTTCCTCCTTGAACTAATGTCTCATCCATGCATTGAGTCTTTGGACCTCAGCCTGCCTCTGGGGTTCTGCACGTGGAACGGGGAGCACTTCCAAGCATGCTACCCTGGAGGTTCTGGAATTCAGTCTACTATCTAGCTGCCTAAATTTGGCTTCCAGAACCTCCCTCTTACATCTACCTGTGTCATTGGTGCCCACATGGACCACGACAACAGGATCCTCCCCAGCACTCCCTAGGATTCTGTCTATGTGTCACGTGAGGTCTGCAACCTTCTCACCAGGCAGGCAAGTTACCATGCGATCCTCATGATCACCAGCAACCCAGCTGTCTACATTCCTAATAATTGAATCCCCAAATATTACAGCTGTCCTATTCCCACCCCTCTGGGTACACACCTCTTGAGAAATATCCTCAGTGCGATAGGATATCGCATCACCTGGAATGCGGGTCCCAGCTACAGGATCACTTCCCACCATACTGATGCATGTCCCTGGCCAAACATGACTGCTTACAGTATGGTATATTCAACCGAGTCACTAACGGCAGCTGCCCATGACCAGTGGTTATCCAATGGTATCGATAGAGGACCCTAGCCTTCCGTGATCATGTTTATTTCAGCTGTGGCATTCCAAAGTGCCCAACTGTTGCTGCTGTCAGGCTCAGTCTACATCCTGCTTGCCATGCAGGACCAGTAGTGGTTGCAGGGCAGCAGTGTTCCTTGATGTGTGTGATGACCAGTAACACAGCACCCATTGCGTGGTCTCCAGCTGCAGGCCAGGGGATAGCCTTATGCAGCTGAGCTGAAGGGTACAGGGAATGTATCACCTGGCAGGAACATAACTGTAGTGGTAATGTAGGGGAAATATCCCCCACGTCAGTCTAGACAGAGCGGGATACAATTGTCTATTGAACCCATCCCCCATGACAACTGCTGTGCAATGGTAATAGATATCCCATGAATTGGTTCATGCTGTTAAGTGTGCAATGTCAACATTAACTGGCCAGAGGAAGAAGCTGACAAACAGGTTAATGATAAAGCTATATAACAAGATATACATGTACTTTGGGCAGGGTTCTGCACTGTGGCTTCAGCTCAGGCCATCAGTGGCTGTCTCTGTGTGACAGTGATGTGGGCTATGTGCCTGCACAGGGCATCTCTCTTTTACAAGGCCATTTGTTGCTCAGCTCAATCCTGGCCCTGCTGGAAAAGGGGTACTGGCTTCTCGGACTGGGGAGAGGGGGACAGGATAATTAAGAGCAGCCCCACTGTGTTGCATGTGTTATGTAGGATGCAGGCTGCAACCGCTAGCAGGTGGGGCCGTATTTAGTTTAAATTTGTTTCAGTTCAAGAGGAGCTGTCAGCACTTCTTGAGGATCCCATTTGTTCTCTCCACAACTCAGTGAGCAGAACTCATCCATCGGTTGAAGAGCTCCTGCTCTCGCATAAGGGCCACAGCATATGCCTTCATTAGCCATGGCATTAGAGGATAGGCTGGGTCCTCAATGAGTATGGGGCTCATGGGCACACCCTATATGATCTGGATGATTCCTAGCCTGATTTCCCCCATGTATATTCAGGTGTAGAAGGAATATGGGCAGAAGATTTGGGCATTGTCACTTCTCACGAACAACCCAGTGAACACATCCATGAACATCCCTCAGTGGTCTACCACAGCCTGAAGAGCCACGGAGATCTGGCCCTTCTGATCCAGGGAGCCATCATGGCTGTTCAGAGGATGGATTATTGGAATATGTGTCCCATCTTTTGCCCCAGTAGAGTTGGGGAACCCCATACGCCAAACCCCTCCATGACCTCTTTTGGGTTAACAAGCTGTATGACCCGCTTCATCAGGATCTCTACTATGGCTATGACTATGCACACCTCTGCCAAGATGGTGGACACTGTGCAAGTGCCCACACCAAATTGCTGTCTCACAGATTGGCAGGAGTTTGGGTTTGCCAGCTTCCAGACAGCTATGACCACAAGTTTTCTGACAGGTATTGGCTCCCTCATGATAGTGGTCTTCCTGTAGAGACGTGGCTATAGGATTGCTGTGATGTGGGACACCAACCTTTGTGGCATGCAGAAGTGCTCTGTGCATTCTTCATACCCCCATGTGGACAGGATGATCTTTCACCAATCCTCGCTGCGTTGTGCCACCTAGGTCCTCCACTAGCTGAGAATGGCCAGGTGCAAGCTGCAGATGACAACCATTGCATCGGTAATGTACTGAAGTATCTCACCACATCAGCTCCCCTTGCTGGGAAGCTGTACTCTCCTGAAATCCCTTTTGCAACCTTAGGAATGTCTAGCTCCAGTGCCATGCCCTTCACCTATTGTGCACTGTGCCTCATGCAACCCATCTGTGGCCTGTGTTGAGGCCAGTGTTCCCCTCAGGGAGAGGGGAGCATTTCACATACCTTCACTGTGTGTTGTCGATTACTGCACAGTTCCTGCATTCACCCATATGGTTGCTCTGTTGAGCTTTGCTGCTTATGTCAGTCTATGGCTGCGCTGATGGGGCTGAGTCAGCCCCTACCCCCATCCATTGTTGTGTACACAGCCTCATGTGCTCTTAGCCATGCCTTGGCCCGTGTTGTACACCACCCTGTGGAGCATCATGTTAGTAATGGGGGATGGCGTAAACAGTCACTCAGGTACATTGTGGTTTAGTAGCATGCTGCCCATTAGCCACTGCCAGAACATTTTTTCAGACACCATCTGTGACTACCGCCACCATCTGCGATGCCCTAGGGATTTTGCACACCTTGAATAGGGCTCACCTTTGGATAGGATCTGCCCATCTCCCTATGTGGATGTCAGGTTGCTCACTTCCCAACTAAGCTGCTTCCCTTGATGCCTGTGGTGGGGATCCTGTCCATGCCTCAGGGATCCATTTATAGTGCGGGGTCCAATGGGGCCACATGGTGATCAGCAGCAGTAGGATTACTTAAGCAGTGCACACTTGGAACTGAAGGCACAGTTCAAACTTGGAACATGAAAATGTTCCTTCTATTGTATTGGACAGCTTGTGGCCTGCTGTTTGGCATGATCCCTGCCACCCCTGCCCTTGGGTTGGGTGAGGCCTCATGATGTGCTGGGCCCTCATGAAGTGTCATGATTCCACTGCAGGTTTAAGGCACAGATTCTGTGGAGTTATTGGAGGCTGGGCATTCATCTTGGCCAATGCGAGCTCTCCCAATCCTTGTGTGTGCATGGCCTCATCCCTTCCTCCATTGCCGTCTGCCCTTCGACTCTAACTATTCTCCACATTGTATGGGTGGGTGTGGGGGTGGGCAGTGCAGTGGTTAACAGGTGTACAAATGGTGAGGGTTGTGGTCATTGGATGTGAGCAAATATGTTGTGTGCACTGACCCTGTTTTCTGAAGTTCTGCACATTTATATATTTCTGCCCAGAGGAGGAGACACGCCTCCTATTGCTGTGGGAGGTCATGTTGGACTCTGCAGAGGCAGCAGTGGCTCTGGGAGCCACAAGCTAGGCAATGCAGACTACAGGTAAGCCTATGTTATCTTTGCACCACTACCTAACCTGAAACCATTTCCTTCACACAGTTACCTTTTTGCTGGGGGCATGCAATAAGGGGGTAGCATGGACCCATGCCCCTGTCCTTTCAACTGGTTCTGAGTCTTTGTTCACTAATTCCAACCAGCTTCTCCCTAAACTGTTGGATTCTAGCCACCCCGACCACCTTTGTAGGGGTCCTGTGGAACACGAACATGTTCCTTCTATCGTATTGGACAGCTTGTGACTTGCCATTTGGCTGGCATGGTCCCTGCCACCCCTGAGTTGGGTGAGGTCTGGGGCCTCATGATGTGCTGGACCCTCGTGAAGTGCCACAATTCCACCACAGGTTCAGGGCGTGGATTCTGTGGAGTAACTGGAGGCTGAGCATTCATCCTGGCCAATGCTGGTGTGTCCCATGTGTCTGCTTCCACTTTTGCAGTTTGGGAGCTGTGGCTGGAGTACCAGCGGGAGCTGCGGGACTTCCAGGGGTTTCCATTGGACATCAGACACTGACTCCACGTGCTGTGTCACACAAACAAAACAGTGGAGCCAGGGGCCCAGACACTAAGGTCCATAGGGACTGATTTCCTGTTCATTTTGCTCCTCATTTAACTGGTTATGTTTTCTTGTTTTATTGGCTTTTCTCTATGTTGTTAGTAATAAACTTTTTTTTCTTTCACTTTACTTGTCGTGTTGTTCGTCTTGGGTTCAAGGGGTGTGTGCAGCAATACTCTGTCAGGGGTGGATGTCTGTGGTCACTTCCCCTGTTTCTATGTGCAGTTGTGCTCCCATGCTTGGCTGGGTCTAGCAGCGGTTGCACTGGTGCCTGGGGTCATGGGCAGGACAGAGTTAATGCCTGCTGCAGATTTCTGTTTCCTTGCTTTCTGCATATTTTCATCATGGTTGGGGGTGGGTGACTGAGTAGGATTTTGGTTCGGCGGTGTTCTGGGGTGGGGGAGGGGGATGATTGCCTGTGTGACCTATGTGCGGGACCGGTTGGTGGAGGCGGGAGTGTGTGAAGACTGCCTGGGTGGTCACAGTGGCCACCCAGAGAACCGCCCATTAGAATCCCACCCCACTCACTCCACGTGCGTGGGTGCTCTGTGGCCGTCTTACTCAGCGACCTCCTCTTAGCTATTTGTAATTAAGACTGCATTCACACCTTATGCTCCAGACTGATCCGCACAGATTTTGGCTTCAGGAGATAACCCGGAAGCCAAATGTGCATGGAGTTTGGCCAGTGCAAACCCCCTTGTGCGCAGCTTTGCTGGAAAACACCCAAAAGAGTGCAGAGCCGGGAGCTCTGTACTCTTCTGGGGTCGAGATTGAGAGGGCTTTTGCACTGGCCAAACCCTGTGCATGTTTTGGCTTCTGGGTTCTCTTTCAGAGTCAAAATCTGTGTGGATTGACTCAAAGCAGGTGTGAATGTTGTCTAAGTGTCCCTCAAAGACTACTGTAGCAGTCAAGCCCTTTTGGAGGCAACTCTTGTGTACATCCAGTTAAAGCAGGGAGTAGACAGCAGACTTCCTGCAAATGGACCCTATTCACATTCATGGATTCACAGAGTTCATGATTGAAAGAGACCAATGAGATTATTTATTCTGACCTAATGTATTACATAGGCTATTGAATTTCCTGCAGTTATACGTTCACATTTACTTGTGTTTGGTTAATAACAGCTTTTTGACAGGCATCTGATCTTCATCTGAAAACTACAGGTGTTTGATAATTCACTATCTCCTTTGGCAGTCTGTTAAAATGGTTAATTATTCTCATTGTACAAAATTTAGGCTTTATTTCCAGTTTGAATAATTTTTACTTTAAACTTCAAATAATAGATCTTGCCAAATGTCTGTGCCTGGATTTACTTCCAGTGGATGCCAGATTACTATAATATAAAAGTTTCTCTCTATAACAGTCCATGCTCAGTAGGACTCCACTTGTTAACTATTGGTATAGACTTGTCAAAACAAAGAGGCTGAGAAAACTGCCCATCAGTGGATTTTTTCATGAAAATAACAAACACAGGAGTTGTATAGGTTTGTAATTTCCTGTACACTTACTTCACTCAAACTACAGTTGGATGACATGTCCTACTATATTTGATGCATAATTTCTCTCCCCTCCCACCCCCAAATAGAAAAATGTGGCTATTCCTGACCTTAGCAAAGTTTGTGTTCTGGTAGTGGTTCCTGCTGCTTTCAAACAGAGCCATCTTGACAACACTGTATGGAAGGAATGCCTTTCTTAAAACTCACCTAAAATTGGCACATTCACACAAAATATTTAACCCCCTGGCTAAGCAACCCTTGGTGGTTAACCCAGCAGTAAAGTAGGCTCTTTTCACACAGACACTAATACTGATACAATGGGTATTACATTTTATTATACATGTTGCAGGGCTGCAGGGGTGCTTTTATGGGTGCCCTGCAACATGTATAATAAAATGTAACACCCATTTTATCAGTATTAGTGTCTGTGTGAAAAGGGCCCATGTTATGGAATAAGAGCAGCCACACAAAGCATTTCTGTATCATGAGGAGGGACATGGGGGGCACCAACCCAGATTTTCAGAACCCCTATAGAATCCTATAGAACCCCTGTCCAGTCCCTCACTCTTCTGCCCCCCATTATTGAAATTATCAGTCACTTATGGGTGTGTGATAACTTTTACTGAGTGGTAAATTACCACATGCAGCCCCAGGCTCTGCCATTAGGTAGTGCGGGGGTGCCTTGGGGGTACTGTAACTGGCATAAAAGGTAGGGATGGGTGAACAGATTACGGTTTGGGTTCGGCCGTTCGGTTCGGCTGCGTTCGGTTCGTCCGTTCGGTTC
>QEPC01009286.1:467448-503370 GCA_003113815.1 Sphenodon punctatus
GGGGGGGTGTCAGAGTGTCGTTGGACCTGCAGAGGGGCTCCACCAGACCTGGCTGCCCTCCATCTGTCCCCCTGTGACTGCGGGGCCCCCTTCCTCCTCCTCCTGGACCCTCTCCACCGGGCTCACTGTGCATTGCGGGCCCCCATCGTGCCTTGTTCCGGGGGTCCCGCCCCCCCGTCCAAGACCGCCTCTGTTGCTGTGGGGGCACCTCTGTGGACTGGGGTGCTATGGGGGTGGGGGTTGCTTCTGCCTGTGCCTTTCCCCTTGGCGGTGCCCCCCCTCATCCCTCCCGTTGTTCCTCGTGCTGTGTTCCGGGAGCCCCTGCCCCCCCTTCCCGACCTTTCCCTTGTGTGGGGTGTGTGTGTGTGGGTGTGGGTGTGTGCCCGGGCGTGTGGTCATGCAGTGTGTCCTGCTGTGGGTCCGCTGTGTGTGTGTGCGCGTGTGCTGTGTGTGGCGCTTGTCAGCCTGTTCTCCCTCTTCCCCCCTCCCTTCCCGTTTCCCTTGTGTGGGCGTTCCCTTGTGTGCCTTTTGGCTTCGTTTGCCCTCAGGCGTCCATGTCTGTGTCCCGCCCCTGCCCGGTGCCTTCTGGGAGTTTTGACCATGGCGGGGGTCCAGCTGCACGTCTGTTGTGCTGCCCCGGTCCGTGATGGTTCGGCCCAGTTCCCGGCCATGTTTGGGTCATGTTTGGGTCGTTTTTCCACCCCGGCCCGTGGTTGTGATGTTCACCCCCCCTGGGGGTTCACTGTGGTGAACCGCCCGCCCGTAATGTCTGAAATCACCCCATGTTGCAGGGGTTCATAGGGCACCAATACAGCCCTGCAACATGCATAAATAACCACCAAGGGTGGTTAAAGGGTGGTTAACGTCATGTCTGTTTTCACCCATGGACTGGGAGCAGTGGGGAAGGTAACCTAATCTCACGATAGGAGCAGCCATTCGAGAAAACTGTCCTGTTGGATTAAACTACAGAAGGGTGGCTTTTAGCACCCTTGGGTGGATAAATATTTTGAGTGAATGTGTCCTAAATTTAAAAACTAAACTTTAAAGCTGCCCATGTGAGGTGTTTCTGGGGCTGGTCCATGGCGAGGGGCAGCTGCCTTTGTGGCCACGGTAGCCATGCTGGGAGCCACATTTGAAAGACTCCCCATGCACTCCACCTGTGTGGGTGCTTCACAGCAGAGCCACACGGCAGCCATGGACCCCCACATCAACTTGCTCATTTTAAAACACCCAAAGTAGCATGCCCAGCCATTACTGGCATTCTGGATTTTTTGAAAAAAACAGAGATTTGAAAGTGAAGGCTACTCCGGCAACCATATATGAAAAAATCACAAATCTGTACTTGCTGCTTTAACCTTGCCTCTTGGGCAAGTGCACTGCACTATAAAGGTTTTGCCATATGATCTCACACAATTGCTTTTGTAACTCTTTTTACAATTGCATGCACATTTTTTCATCTTGCAAAATGAAGGCAGGGGCTCCTGAAAACACTTGTTTCATTCAGTCTTCACTGTCACTAAATTTTTCACCAGGATTAAACACATTTGGCATGCACAGCATGGCCTTGCCTAGCTTGGTAAGGACCTTAATGCAAAATGATATATGGATGTACAGAATGTAGTTGTTGTTTTTTGCAGAGGTGGGGACGGTCAGTTTTTCACCAGAACATTTAAAGCATTTTTTAAAAAAAATGCTATTTCTATTCCAAATTCCAACTTTCTCCAGGCTGTTTTAGTGCTGGTAAAAAAAAAATCAGAAGATTTTTTATAATGGGGAAAATGTAATTTTCATCCCTTTTTACATTTTCTCAAACAGCCATGCCATATTTAAGATGTAGTTATAATGTCAAGTATAGATAAGGGAATATAGAATACAAGATTAGTCATGTGTGTAAACAGATGCAATGCTATTCAAGTCAATGTTCAAGTCATCAGTGTTAATTTTGATTCTGACTCCAGTGTTCACACTGGGGTGATAAATCAAGCAGAAAGCTTTCCCCAATATTTTATTTTAAAATGTAAACCCCACAAAGGGTGAAAAGCCTGTCTGCCAGCCTGCCAGGTAATTACTGTTATTTTTTAAGTGCTGAGACCATAATCGGCACTGTACAAATACAAAAAAAGACATCTCTGCCCTGAGCAGCTTCAAATCCTGCCCTGACCCTGCCTATCTGCGGGATCGCCTCACTGCCCATGTGCCCGTGCGACCCCTGAGATCGTCCATGGCCACTGATGTGAGATCTTTTTCAGTGGCTGCCCCTGTGCTGTGGAATTCACTCCCGGAGGAGGTTCGGTTGGCCCCACCCTCCTGTCATTTCGATGTTTGTGTAGGACCTGGCTGTTCCGCCAGGCTTTTGGTGAGGGGTCGGCGTAGGGTGGGGGAGGTGGGGTTTGGGAGGGAGGGTGTGTTTTTATTACTTGTTTTAAAATTTATAGATTTAATTTAAAATGTTTGATTGTTGAATTATTTTTTTGTGTGCATGTTGTTCGCCGCCCCGCGCTGCCTTTGGGCAGGAGGGGCGGGATATAAGTTTTGAATAAAATAAATACACCCATGACTAATCTTGTATTCTATATTCCCTTATCTATACTTGACATTATAACTACATCTTAAATATGGCATGGCTGTTTGAGAAAATGTAAAAAGGGATGTAAACAGATGCAACTCAGACTCAAAAAATGCACTGGCTGACAGGGAGAATGGGTTTATCTCAGGGTGGGGAGGAAAAAGGTGGATAGCAATTTTTTACTGGGTAAGATGAGTCTTTTTAAGGAAGTGAGCTAATGCTCCTAAACTCACTTATTTCTTTGAAGGAGCAATTAAATGAGTAAAAATGGTGGCTTTTCGCCTGTCCAGGCCTTTAACTAAGACACTGGCATGGTGAAGGAGTGAATGAAGGGCAGACTACATAACAAGGGAAGAAACTGTACTTGTCTTCAGAAGTTCAGAGGCCCTCTATGCAGACTATGGCCACTTTCACATGTTATCGGAGAGGCAGGGAAACTTCTGTGAATACAATCATGACTCTATTTTCACAGGAATTAGTGCACATGGGAATGCGCTATTTTGCTTTTATTCCATGAGAACACTCACGCATGACTGGGTCTCCAAATATAGCTTTTAAAATGCCATGTGTTTTTGTGGGGTAAAAGCAAAATAGTGCATTCGCATGTGCGCTAATTCCCATGAGAATAGAGTCACAATTACATCCATGGAAGTTTCTCTGCCTCCCTGATAATGTGTGAAAGTGGCCTATTTCTTACCAGCATTGTGATTATTACTGTCTAGCCATAAGACTGCAGTCACCCATCTGAGTCTTCAGACTAAGAAATTTGAGGGGGAGGAAAACCTGGAATACACCATATTTTTACTAGAGGAGGAAGACAAGACATTATATAGGGGGGCAGAGTTTCTCCTCCCCCATAGCTATGGATCTGGTACCATCTAACCCAGAATTAAATTTGCAAAACACCAAAGATGAGAGTACGCCATGATGCACAATGCAAGGGTTTAAAGTAACACAAGTGTCATTGTGTGAATGCACGTGTAATCCAGAACAGTTCCCTGACACTATCCAAAGTTAATCAGCAGGCGCTACGAGACAGAAGATTGGAAAATTCCAGTAGTAAAATGAGGAATTTTTTGTAGTGGTATATAGACCAACAGTTAGAAACTATAATGTTATAGGCTGTTACAGAGCATTATGGAAGCCTGAACTCACATCCTAGCAGGTTTGTATAAGAGAACTGATTTCTCATTTTTCTTTCTTGAAATAAAAATTATTTTTCTGTAATTTAATACTTTCTGTTATTGATCTTAGTCCCCTTTGCTGCCAAAATGATGGCAATGGGGAATTTGTTGAGCCCCCACTGCAAAATGGAGGCACAGAGTGGGGGGAGGGCCGCAGCCATGGGGGTTTCTAGAATGCCTTGTGTGCAAGTGAATGAGTTGCTGGGGGGGCAACCAGCCCAGAGGTGCAGGCACAGAGGGTGCACCGCAGGTAACTTGGAGAGGACCCCACCCCTTTTAGGAGGGGCGAGTCCACTGTAGCTGTGTGGAAGCGGCAGTTCAAGGGGCCGAAGCAGTGAGGCAGCCCCAGCCACCTCCCCTCTAGCACTGTGGTGTCATTACCGGTTGCCATTAGAGGAGCCAAGGAGGAATTTTGGTGGATAGCCTTCTTAGCAAGGGTCACTAGTTTTGCCTCCTTATCAGTGCAGAGTAGGTTAAATATGTTTTGATGTGACTAATTTGTATGGATTAAGCAATGCATTAACTGATTAAGCAATTCAATTGGCTATATTCATTGAGTTATGTTACTAAATAATTTGGCTGTTTAACTAGGGAATCATCAATTGGAAGAAAACAGATGAGAATTTGACTGATATGGGATATGGACGGTACAAGGAAGTACAAGTGGGAATATTTGTCGCACTCTGCAGGGGTCCAGTATGCTATGGTAGGATAAATAGGATGAGAATAGGATGTTAAGAGTCATCTCCTTAAGAGATGGGGAGGTGATACCTAGTGTAATGCGGGGCACAGCACTCGCTGGGGTCATGACCCTGGGAGGAGTGCCTTAGCAGGGGTAGTAAGGACGTGCGTTGTCCTCATACCTTGCGGGCATTTACCTCCTTACTCGTGCCCAGAGTTGGGCTTGTCCCCCCTGTTCGGTCAGAGCCAGGGTGCTGTCGAGGGGGGGAGGTGTTCAGTTTGTGGTACTGATACAGGAGGGCACATCCACATCAGTACCTGAGTTAACAAGTTATAATAGGTAGCTAGCATACTAGACCCGAATTGCTAGTGCAATTACCCACCGACCTTTAGTTAATGTTGGCTAAATAAAGAGTGCGGCCAGTTTTGAACCAAATACTGTCTCTGTGTCTCACTGGGCGGTGCAGCGACAAATACAGTATATTTTGTTTTAATATTCTTAGATCATCAGATATTATCTTTCAGAGTAAAAATATGAACATTTTAATACATCCACTTTCTTTAGTTTCCTTTGCTGCATTCGCCATGATCTGTTTCCTAGTGGGATGTACATTAATATAGTCTCACAGTGGAAGTTCATTTTATGGAACACTGAAAATATGTATGTAAAGTGCGGCCTTTTAAAGAGGTGGGAAGTGGAAAATTATTTACATGCCTGGTATTTCAAACAGTATCAAAAAATTCCCAGTTCAATGGACAACAGCAACGTTTACAGCCTGAAAATCAGAAATGCCCTGGAACAGATAATGATAACCTCCACTGACATGACGAATAAGATGCATTCAGTTTTTAATGGCTTTTGTGATTTTTCCGATGTGAGCTGCATACTATGTGAAATGTCTTTTAGTTCTCAGTACTTGGAAGCAAGCTCTCCCATTATTATTCAACATTAGCTCCATTTGCTGATTTGATGACTAAAGGCCGATTGGCCAGATGCAAATTCTGCTTTCTGATGTTAATCTAACAAGCAGAAAAGCCAAGGGCCTGTCACTTGAGAGCCAAAAGCCTGACTGAATCAGGAGAATCATCATTTCATGAAATACCGCATAAATCTGAGCTAGATGCAGTAATTATTTGAAGAAAGTTCTCAGTGCTGCAAAGGAACATTTACATGAATAAGAAAGAAAATGATCTTATCATAAGGACAAGTCACATCAGCACAAACATAGCTAGCCCTTTCCCTGTCAAGAGATGCTGGCAGAGTGCTCAGTTCTACAAGAACCTGGATGTGCTGGGTTTCCTCCAGTAAAGCACTTAAGCAAAGGCATAATTTGAAACACATGAGTACTGGCAGATTTATGCCATGATCCTCAAACTGCTTACTCCAGAGTAAGCCCTGCAGCTTTCAATGGGCTTCTTCAGGAGTAATTGGCTTGTGGATTGCAGCCGTAGATCCTTTTCAAATGGGTGCGGGTGCGTGGGAGGATGGGTGGGTGGCGCGGTGCGTTCCCACAGACCCCCCATCCACCTCCACCCAGCTCCATGCAGGGATCATCCGGCATTGGCTCCTATTGCTCCATACGTGGGTGATGGGTAGAGGTGGGTGGAGGTGGGTGTTGCGTGGGAGGATGGGTGGGTGGCGCGGTGCGTTCCCACAGACCCCCCATCCACCTCCACCCATCTCCATGCAGGGATCATCCAGCATTGGCTCCTATTGCTCCATACGTGGGTGATGGGTAGAGGTGGGTGGAGGTGGGTGTTGCGCGGAAGCGGGCATGCAGCCCCACCCACCGGCCACAGCATGCCCATCCATCCCTCCACACCCTCCGTGGTGTTCAAACGGACACACCCACACACACACATGGGCGATGGTAGGGTTCTGTTTGAAAAGGGCCTTAGTGGGGGAAAGCAAGTGACCGCTTCAGCAACATTTATGCTTACATGGTGCTGTCTCCTGCAATCCCTGGTGCCACTGCCACAGTTGAGGGTGTGCTTGTAAATAAACTGTAATGCTAATTCTCAAAGTGACTGACTGTGTGATCTAGGCTTGATCCTGCAAACACTTAGCCATGGCAAGGGTGCCCACAGTAACTGGGTTGAGGACTTTAGTCTGAAAACCTAATAACTGATAGTGTATTTCAGGGGTGGGCAAACTGGCTTGGGAGCCATATGTTGCTTTTGAGCAGTTCAAGTGCAGCTCTTGACCAGCACTGGTCTTGGGCCTCACACTGACTTAATGGTCCTGTCTACTGCACCCGAGTCTCAGCGGATGAATCACAACTCTTCCACAGAATCTCAGCAAACAGGACCACAGAGCTCCAGCTCTAAAAACAGAAAAGGGGCAACACTGTGTCTGTGTGATATGTAATGCATGCACACCTTGTGGATCTCAGCCATATGAAGATTTGGTGTGTGACTCTTTGGTTTAGGAACTTTGCCCACCCCTCAAATATTCCTTCAGAATGTGGACTTTAGTTACATTATTTAATAGACTTTTCTCTTTGAATATTCGGGGCTGTAGGGAGCCAAGGTGAAAGATGGTTACAATTAGCATTCAGGACAATAAATATACAGGTAAGAAAAGATTGTGATTTATGGGTGTCTGATCACTGGAGGAGGGGGGAAATTAAAATTATATCTGAATGGACTCAGAGAATTTATAAGAAGATACTTTATGGGGTACAGGTGTCACAATATTTCTAATGCTTAACTACAGAAAAAAGGCACTTCAGATTTATTTTTTTTAGCTGGTATTCACCTGAATGACATACTAGGTCATTCAGCATTTTTCTTTTTCTCTACAAATAGTTGGGATTAAAAACAATGGGAGGGATGGGATCCCCCACCACTGAGCTCATGAGACAACCTCTAGCCAGTGGGCAGATTATTCCTTAACTGCTTCTAATGGGGTTCTATGAGATTTATTTTGAATCAGTGTGTGACGTGTGTTTGGTTTGTTTTTTTATCATTTTGTAGTATCTGGCCGCCATTATGTAATCTAAGGAAAGCAATATAAGAGGGCTTAATCCCTTTGGCACTGGATATTAAGTGGGAGCAGCACACAAAAATAGGTAGGCCAGTAAGGCCACTGCTGTATCAACTGAATCTGCCCCTCCTTGTTTAGTCATGGTCAGGCTGCAAAAAGATGGAGAGTTCTGTGTGCTGTTCCTTCCTCTTTGGGTTCTCAAAGCACAAGCCGTGGGTGTATCAGCCATCAACCTTCAAAGAGTGGACAACCTTTCCCATTATTCATAATAGTTTAGTAAATATAGGCTTGTACATATCCTAAAATCATGCAATCTTATTGTTTACTTCCTCCGGCAACATGGATTTTACACGACATAGACAGACATATTGCAGACTGTTTCCTGCTTTTTCTTTTCCTCTGCATAAAGGAACATTTTTGAAAATCAGAGAACTAGTTTGGGCCCAGAAGGAAGTGAATTTGTTTGCTGCTTAGTTCTGTCTCTAAAATAGATATGAGGTGCCCTTTGAAAGATCTGTTCCTTGTTTTCCTAGACCAGATTCAGAGGAGTAAATCAAATTCAACGTGTGAACCACCTGCACAGACAGCCTGATTCTCAGAGCGCTTCACTGTAGCAAGCCACTTTGAAGTGGATGGGGCTTGCACTGATGGAGAGTGCTTCAGGAGCACAGCTGAAGACCTTATATATTGATTTTAGCAAATACATGCATTTTCTAAATTAATTAAACAAGGGATTGGTATTGCTAAAAGCTCCGAAACCTTTATCTGCTGCCTGTTTAAAAATTGTAAATGATATTTCTCCCAGTGCTAGCATAATCAAGTGCCCAAGGCTGTATCATCATCAGGGGTCCCTACATAGAATTCCATATATATGGTTGTGTTTCCTCAGTTGTTATCTATTCCTAATTAAAAAGCCATTAGTGCTTGTCTCAAATTGCTAGAGTTACTGGCTGCACTGTGCAAAGTCTTTATTTTCTAATGCCTAGGCATGTACAATATACTACTTCCAGATCTTCAAGAAGATAGAATTCAGGTGGCACAAGGGGAAAAAAGCAATGGTGGAATAAGGATACTTGATCAAAAAGTCCTAATTTGCCTGAAATTTAGTACAAAGGAGGATCAAGTAGTTCAGTCAACCCTCCAGGACACAGAATCTTGGTAATTCCAGCACCAAGCTGGACATTAGGATTACCAAATTCACAAGGACTCTTGGATCATTCGGGAAACACTCAAATGAATATGTGAAAAAGGATACTGGCTGATAAGAGATGCACAAGAATAGTCCCTGTCCTGTCCTCATAGACTTACATTGAACCAAATAGCTGCTGAAAGTTACACAAAGGGTCAACTGAATCATGCATGGAAAATAAGATGCCTCATCTACAGTTGAATCACAGGTGGCAATGTCTTTATGAATAACCAATCTTGCATTAATTAGCATGAGTTTAGGCTTTTGGGGGGTCTCTGTTCACTGTTGTTTCTTCTTAGAAGGTGAGATCCAAGTCATGTCAAGAGGGACAAAGACAAATGTCTACTACTTGACCTACACTTAAACCAATCTCCCCCTGCAAGTCCTGAAAGTGATGGATGAAAAAGAAACTTAGGCCCTTTTTACACAGACACTCTAACACCGATAAAATGGGTGTTACATTTTATTATACATGGTACAGGGCAACACTGCAGCTCTGCAACATGGGCCCTTTTAACACGAGATGCCTCCACCAAGTTTTGCTGGGTGGAGATGGGTGGAGGCGTCTGTGTGAACACCACTTGCAGTGGGTGTAGGTGCGTGTACACTCCCGTGCAACACCCATCTCCACCCACCACCCACCCACGGAGCAATGGACTCCACTGCCGATTGCTCCGTGGGTGGGTGGTAGGTGGAGATAGGTGTTGCACGGGAGCATACACACACCTACACACACCGCAAGTGGTGTTTACACAGTTGTCTCCACCCAGCGAAACTGGGTGGAGGCATCTCATTAATTAATTAATTCATTCATTCATTCTGAAGGAGCCGCTCTGGAGCGCGGAGGGCGAGGCGGTCCCTGAGGTACGAGGGGCCCAGACCGTAAAGGGCCTTATAGATCAACACCAAAACCTTAAACCTGGCTCAGCACGCTATCAGCAACCAGTGCAGAGTTCGGAGCACAGGTGTTATGTGCTCCCGATGACCCGTACCCGAAAGGAGGCGGGCCGCTGCATTCTGCACTAGCTGCAGCCTCCGAACCAGGAACAAGGGAAGCCCCACGTACAGCGTGTTGCAGTAGTCCAGCCTTGAGGTGATGAAGGCATGGATGAGGGAGGCCAGGTCCGGGACAGAGACGAACGGGCGCAGCCTCCGCACCAGATGCAACTGGTGGAAGGCAGCCTTTGCAACTGCCTCCACCTGCCACTCCAGGTGGAGATCTGCATCCAGTATTACCCCCAGACTCCGGACCTGCTGAGCTATAGGAGGGCGAACCCCTCCAATCATGGGGGCCACTACCTCCCTCGCTGTCCCCACCAACATCACCTCCATCTTATCGGGGTTGAGCTTCAGTTTGCTCTGCGCATCCATTCTGCCATGGCCTCCAAACACTGGTATAGCAACGAGACATCAGGGCTGGGTCAGTTGAAAAGGAGAGGTACAGCTGAGTATCATCGGCATAATGGTGACATCCTGTTCTCCAAGCCCACAGCTTGGACTTCATCTTTGACATGCACCTCTCTTTTAAACCTTACATTGACTCTGTGGCCAAATCCTGCCGATTCGCTCTCCACAACATTGCCCACATCCGCCCCTTTCTCTCTATCTCCTCGGCCAAAATCCTTGTTCATTCCATGGTTATCTCTCGCCTCGACTACTGCAACCTCCTCCTTGCTGGCCTCCCTCGCTCTCACCTGTCCCCCCTTATCACAATCCAAAACTCCGCCACCAAGGTCATTCATTCTGCCCGTCGCTTCAACCATGTGCAGCCTCTCCTCCTCTCCCTTCACTGGCTCCCCCTTCCTGAACGTATCCTGTTTATACTCCTGGTTTTCACATTCAAATCGCTCCACAACCAAGCTCCCCCTTACCTCTCGGACCTAATTTCCCTACACACTCCTGCACGCGCTCTCCGCTCTTCCTTTGTCCCCTCCCTCACTCTCCCTCGTTTCTCCTGCTCACCTAACTGCCTTCAACCCTTCTCCCTCGCTGCCCCCCATGCCTGGAACTCTCTCCCTGCCCACATCTGCCTTGCCTCCTCCCTCCACTCCTTCAAATCCCTCCTCAAGACCCACTTTTCCTTGCTGCCTTTCCCAAGGCCTGCTAGTATTTCCCCGTACACTTACTGTTGACCCTCCTCTACTGACTGCTGCTACCAACCTCGCATCCACTTGAATGCACCAGAGACTTCGCATCCACTTGAATGTTTGTTTGTCTTCTCCCCTGTCTCTCCCACTGTCCCCTCTCCCTGTCTCCCCCCCTTTGTCTTTTAGATTTTAAGCCACCAGCAGGGACCGCATCGAATTCTATGTTCTGTACAGCACCAGGTCACACGACTGGCGCTATATAAATGTTTATAATAAATAATAATAATACAATTGACACACATTTCTCCTGGATGTTTTCTGTTACATCCTGAACTTGCTGTGTGTCTAAATCACTCACCTACATCTTAAACATCCGGATCTTTGAACTTGTACATAGAACTTATCCCAGAATGTTTGTGTGTAAAATGTTCTTCTGGTAAACTGCTTTGCTCCAGGCAGCTGTGGTCACTTGGTTTCCATGGCAGCCTGTCACATCTACAGCTGTGGCTACTTTAGACTAAAAATCTGGAACTTTAAGGTGTGTGTAAAAATGCCCAATGTTTGTGATAGAAATGTATATAAGCAAGTTCTGTTTAATGTTGGGTGTGTGCTGTTCATGCCTCTTTTGGTGATGGAACAGAGGGAGAGTGGGAAGAAGAGCAATAGTGGCATGAAGTGTATGGAAGCTGAGCTGATCTCATTGAAAAGACTGCAGTTTGAAACTACGGGCTGTTGTTCATATGGCTACTCTGTTATTGATTAGAGGTGTGCACCAGAGGCCCATGTCATTTTTGTTTTTGTTTTTTGTTTTCATAATTTAAATCTGTTGTTTTTGTTTTCATAAATATCAAATTGTCGGGGTTTTTTGTTTTTGTTTTTATTTTCCATTGTTTTCAATGAAAAACACATGTTCAGCTGTACCCTTTCTGTATTTCACTATATTTGGCTGAAATGTGGGGTTAATATGAATCCAATAGAAGGGATTATGTGTACCAAATTCTAAAAAGATTGAATAACTTAATCCAATATTAGAAGCAGTTGAATTATTTTATTTTGCAAACATATTCATAGACATACTTAGCTGTAACTTCTTTGTCTCACATTTAATGTACATGAAACTTGGCAATTCTATATCCCTTTCCATATGTAATATCTCTGCCAAGTTTCAGAAAAATTGGATAAAGGGTTCTGGTGGTATAAGCAATTAACATATAAATATATGTCTGACTGTAACATCTTTGTAATTCAATCAGTGTACATGAAATTTGGCAGGGCTATATACAACACTTTTACTATTATCTCTGACAAATATCAAAAAGATATGATAAAGGGTCCCAATTTTATATGCCTGCACAGCATATGCAGAAAAGGAGTCTGTGCCAGGGATTCTCTTACGTGTCACTGTGCTATAAGATCAGTTTGTGATGCCAGTTGGTCAGCAGAAAGGTCAACCAAATATCCTCATTCTGTGCTGTAACCATCTCAACATCTGTCCCCCACTTGTTACTGGGAAGTCAGAAGCATCTGTTTAGGAGAGAGTCAATAGAGATTCTCTTATGTCCTCTGTCACAGTGCTGCAGGATGTGATTGCAATTATAATTGGCCAGTCTGGATGTGTAAACTATGGCTGTGTTCCCATCTGTGGTGGCAGTGGTGGTGGCAGGGGGAGGGGCAAGGGAAGACACAGCAGTGGGGAGGGGGCGGCTGACAGGAAAAGAGCTAGTGCGAACGGGGATGTGCCACGGCTTCTCTCATGCATGTCAGGGCGCAAAATCCTGCCTTGACATGCGCGAGAGAAGCTGCGGTAGATCCCCATTCACGCTGGCTCTTTTACTGTCAGTTGGCTCCTCCCTGCTGCCGCATCTTCCCTCGCCCCTCCTTCTGCCGCCACCACCGCTGCTACAGATGGGAACGCAGTCTTAGTCTCCTGATTGCTGGGATGCTACCCCCAAAGTCCCAGTTATATCCCTTATGTCTGTCTCAGGACTGCCCCCTATGCCCATCTCGAAGTCACTACGGATTGGTACTGTAAAGCTAGAAGCATGCAGTAATTGGCCAGTGAATGTGTCTGTCAGTCTTTGGGGTTACTCCATGTCCTCCCTGCTAAAGTCTCTCTCCCCCTGCCATGCATGGTGCCTGCCTCTGACTGGCACTGCATGTGCTGCTATTTATCTGGATAATGATCTTCATAGGGACAACATCAATTGCTTATAAAATTTGGTCTCTTTATCAATTGTCCTGTAGTTTGGCATAGATGACAGGAACCATATGTGCTACATTCCTGCCAAATATCTTGTAAACAGGATGGAATATATAAATGTTACAGCTGGAAATGTATTGTCAAGTGAATGTCTTATACCATCAGGACCCTTTATCCAATATTTCTAAAAATTGGCAGGCATGTTAATCTTGTAGAGCAAGATAATATTGACATGTTTCATGCAAATTGAATGAAAAATAAAGAAGTTATAGCCATGAATGGTTATGGAGCTTTTCTTAAAATCACAACTTTCAATTGCTTCTAAAATCAGTTCCCTTTAACTAATCATATCAAAATTTGGTACACCTAGTGCGCTCCATTGGAGGTACAATCTCCCCAGGTTTCACCAGACTTGAATAAGAAACATAAATGTTATAGCTGGAAATTAAGTTTTCAGTGTTTTTCCTTTATTTAAAAAAGGAAATGTTGTTTTCATTTCTATTTTCGTTATTATTATTTGTTGTTTTCATTATTGCAATAACAATAATGAAAATTACAATTTTCATTATTGTTATTGTAATAATGAAAACAACATGCATGCCCCTAGGATTTAAATTTTATGTCAATAGTGATCCTGGCTTATGACTCGTTTCTGTGAGTGTGATATTCATGAGTAGAAGGGGAATGACAGATGTCCCTGGCTCTTCTAGAAGTTCTCTGGTACCTGATGCAGCGATCACCGCTGTCCAGCCCCATCAACTGGCATCAGGAAGGAATCTGTGCATTCTTACCACTGAGAGACTAAGGCTGCTTGCTCATGTGCTAATTTTCATGTGAGATTCAAACTCATGTGAAAATATTATTCATGTGATTTTTGTGGTGGGCTCATGCCCAAGTTACCCCGTTCCCCTCATTGGGCTGGACTGTGTGGGTGGGGTGCCAGGAAAAGCCTCGTCCACTCTCCCCTAGCCCAGTAACTTACCTGGTGGTGGTGGCGGCGGCGGCAGCAGCAGCAGAAGCAGCAGCAGCAACTTCTCCAGNTCCCAGAATGTTTGTGTGTAAAATGTTCTTCTGGTAAACTGCTTTGCTCCAGGCAGCTGTGGTCACTTGGTTTCCATGGCAGCCTGTCACATCTACAGCTGTGGCTACTTTAGACTAAAAATCTGGAACTTTAAGGTGTGTGTAAAAATGCCCAATGTTTGTGATAGAAATGTATATAAGCAAGTTCTGTTTAATGTTGGGTGTGTGCTGTTCATGCCTCTTTTGGTGATGGAACAGAGGGAGAGCGGGAAGAAGAGCAATAGTGGCATGAAGTGTATGGAAGCTGAGCTGATCTCATTGAAAAGACTGCAGTTTGAAACTACGGGCTGTTGTTCATATGGCTACTCTGTTATTGATTAGAGGTGTGCACCAGAGGCCCATGTCATTTTTGTTTTTGTTTTTTGTTTTCATAATTTAAATCTGTTGTTTTTGTTTTCATAAATATCAAATTGTCGGGGTTTTTTGTTTTTGTTTTTATTTTCCATTGTTTTCAATGAAAAACACATGTTCAGCTGTACCCTTTCTGTATTTCACTATATTTGGCTGAAATGTGGGGTTAATATGAATCCAATAGAAGGGATTATGTGTACCAAATTCTAAAAAGATTGAATAACTTAATCCAATATTAGAAGCAGTTGAATTATTTTATTTTGCAAACATATTCATAGACATACTTAGCTGTAACTTCTTTGTCTCACATTTAATGTACATGAAACTTGGCAATTCTATATCCCTTTCCATATGTAATATCTCTGCCAAGTTTCAGAAAAATTGGATAAAGGGTTCTGGTGGTATAAGCAATTAACATATAAATATATGTCTGACTGTAACATCTTTGTAATTCAATCAGTGTACATGAAATTTGGCAGGGCTATATACAACACTTTTACTATTATCTCTGACAAATATCAAAAAGATATGATAAAGGGTCCCAATTTTATATGCCTGCACAGCATATGCAGAAAAGGAGTCTGTGCCAGGGATTCTCTTACGTGTCACTGTGCTATAAGATCAGTTTGTGATGCCAGTTGGTCAGCAGAAAGGTCAACCAAATATCCTCATTCTGTGCTGTAACCATCTCAACATCTGTCCCCCACTTGTTACTGGGAAGTCAGAAGCATCTGTTTAGGAGAGAGTCAATAGAGATTCTCTTATGTCCTCTGTCACAGTGCTGCAGGATGTGATTGCAATTATAATTGGCCAGTCTGGATGTGTAAACTATGGCTGTGTTCCCATCTGTGGTGGCAGTGGTGGTGGCAGGGGGAGGGGCAAGGGAAGACACAGCAGTGGGGAGGGGGCGGCTGACAGGAAAAGAGCTAGTGCGAACGGGGATGTGCCACGGCTTCTCTCATGCATGTCAGGGCGCAAAATCCTGCCTTGACATGCGCGAGAGAAGCTGCGGTAGATCCCCATTCACGCTGGCTCTTTTACTGTCAGTTGGCTCCTCCCTGCTGCCGCATCTTCCCTCGCCCCTCCTTCTGCCGCCACCACCGCTGCTACAGATGGGAACGCAGTCTTAGTCTCCTGATTGCTGGGATGCTACCCCCAAAGTCCCAGTTATATCCCTTATGTCTGTCTCAGGACTGCCCCCTATGCCCATCTCGAAGTCACTACGGATTGGTACTGTAAAGCTAGAAGCATGCAGTAATTGGCCAGTGAATGTGTCTGTCAGTCTTTGGGGTTACTCCATGTCCTCCCTGCTAAAGTCTCTCTCCCCCTGCCATGCATGGTGCCTGCCTCTGACTGGCACTGCATGTGCTGCTATTTATCTGGATAATGATCTTCATAGGGACAACATCAATTGCTTATAAAATTTGGTCTCTTTATCAATTGTCCTGTAGTTTGGCATAGATGACAGGAACCATATGTGCTACATTCCTGCCAAATATCTTGTAAACAGGATGGAATATATAAATGTTACAGCTGGAAATGTATTGTCAAGTGAATGTCTTATACCATCAGGACCCTTTATCCAATATTTCTAAAAATTGGCAGGCATGTTAATCTTGTAGAGCAAGATAATATTGACATGTTTCATGCAAATTGAATGAAAAATAAAGAAGTTATAGCCATGAATGGTTATGGAGCTTTTCTTAAAATCACAACTTTCAATTGCTTCTAAAATCAGTTCCCTTTAACTAATCATATCAAAATTTGGTACACCTAGTGCGCTCCATTGGAGGTACAATCTCCCCAGGTTTCACCAGACTTGAATAAGAAACATAAATGTTATAGCTGGAAATTAAGTTTTCAGTGTTTTTCCTTTATTTAAAAAAGGAAATGTTGTTTTCATTTCTATTTTCGTTATTATTATTTGTTGTTTTCATTATTGCAATAACAATAATGAAAATTACAATTTTCATTATTGTTATTGTAATAATGAAAACAACATGCATGCCCCTAGGATTTAAATTTTATGTCAATAGTGATCCTGGCTTATGACTCGTTTCTGTGAGTGTGATATTCATGAGTAGAAGGGGAATGACAGATGTCCCTGGCTCTTCTAGAAGTTCTCTGGTACCTGATGCAGCGATCACCGCTGTCCAGCCCCATCAACTGGCATCAGGAAGGAATCTGTGCATTCTTACCACTGAGAGACTAAGGCTGCTTGCTCATGTGCTAATTTTCATGTGAGATTCAAACTCATGTGAAAATATTATTCATGTGATTTTTGTGGTGGGCTCATGCCCAAGTTACCCCGTTCCCCTCATTGGGCTGGACTGTGTGGGTGGGGTGCCAGGAAAAGCCTCGTCCACTCTCCCCTAGCCCAGTAACTTACCTGGTGGTGGTGGCGGCGGCGGCAGCAGCAGCAGAAGCAGCAGCAGCAACTTCTCCAGCCACCTCTCCATAGCTTCCTCTGGCCGCTTCCAGCCCATCCCAACAGGGCCTTCCAGGGCAGCTGTGGTTGGATGGCATCATCCAGCCGTGGCTTCCTTGGAAGGCCCCATCACAAGGGAATTAAAGCAGCCAGAAGAAGCTTTGGAGAGGTGACTGGAGAAGTTGTTACTGCTGCTGCTGCTGCCACTGCCACTGCCGCCACTGGATGAGTTATTGCAAAGTGGAATCTCACCATACGTTTATCTTACAGTGAGATTCCCCTGCATCCCCTGCACACATTAAAATTACATGTGAATTAAAACTCACGTGAGTGACAGGGTTGGGTTTCCAGCTCTGTCATCCATGGTTAAATTCATGTGTAATTTCATCCTGCATGAGGAAGAGGGTTTACCCACGTTACCCAATCTCATGTTAGATAGAAACTAACGTGAAATTGGGTAACATTGGCAAGCAACCTTAGAAGCAGAAAGTCTCCTTTGGAGTGTGAGGCAGCCTACCTGAACAAAGACTGCAACACTGTTCTACCAAACTCAGCATCATACTTAACCATCAAGTCCAGGGCATGATATTTGGTAAAGTATGGGGCAGAAGTTAGAACAGCCTTGTATATATCAGGAATTGGTATGCCTCTTGGAATGCTTCTAAAGACTGAAGTGATGATGGTTGATTAACCCTGTGTCTTGGGGGAGGGGATAGGGACACCTAATATTGAGGGGGCCCAGCTGCCTCTGAATGAATGAATGAGATGCCTCCACCCAGTTTCTCTGGTTATCCAGGTTCACAGTCTTGGGGTGATCCTGGATCCCATGCTGTGCCTGGAACATCAGGTTGCAGGGGTGGCAAGGAACGCTTTTCACCAACCCCATTTGGGGAGAAGACTGTGACCTCTTCTATCTGATTCAGATCTGGCTACTGTCGTCTATGCTTTCATAATAACCATGAGGCTAGAACACTGCAATGTGCTGTAATTGGTAGGGATGGGCAAACAGATCGCTGTTTGGGTTCGGCCATTCGTTTCGACTGCGTTCGTTTCGTTCGTTCGTTTCGTTCGCCGAGTTCGGGTTCGGCTGTTCGGTCGGTTAGGCCATTCGGCTGTTCGGTTCGGCCGTTCGGCCATTCGGGAAATGTTGTTATGGGTGGTTTTTTTGGTTTTTATATGGTTTTTTGGTCTTTTTGGGAGGGGTTATATGGTTTTCTTTTGTTTTTTATTTGTTTTTTTTGTTTTTATATGGGGTTTTTTAATTATTATTTTTTAATCTTATATTATATATATCTATCTACACTAAATCTAACTGCTATTAACTATTCTAAATGCTATGAACTAAATGGATATCTAATGAGTACACAGGCCTACTCCTACAAACACTAAAACTAAATCATTAACGATATCTCTATCACTAAGCTAACTCCTACAACTCTCTACATCTATCTATCTATCTATCTATCTATCTATGGATATATATACATCCCATATATATGGGATGGGGGGGGAATCACAAACAGAAGAGGAGTCTGTAGTGAAATACATACATACTGAATGAGTCTGTACAGTGAAATGCATAACACAAGGTTTCAGTTCAAGGTTTAAGTTTCATTTCAGTACAAAACAAAGCAATCTAAAAATCCTACTCAATGCCTGCTGTTCAGGAACAGTGACTAGCTCAGAAGGTGTTGGGAAGGGGGGGGGGAGATAATTAGTTTAGTTTCTTGCAAGCCTCTCTCCACCCCTGGTGCCTGGAAGTCTGCTCCTCAGTGACTACACCTCCCTGTCATGTTTGACCTTCCAGTGAACCTTTTTTTGCCACCCGAACTCATCCGAATGTGATCCGAACTTCCCGAACTGTTCAGCCACTTCGCCGTTGGGTGTTTGGATTGTTCGGTTTGTTTGCGTTCGTGTTCATGTTTGGTCATCTGAACAGTTCGAGTTCGGGCCGAACTCCGAACTTCCGAACCACGTTCGCCCATCCATAGTAATTGGAACTGCCCTTGAAGACTGTTCAGAGACTGCAGTTGGTGCAGAACATGGCAGCTCACCGTTGGATGGGGGTGGATCTCCAGAAACACATTACACAGTGTTCTGAAATCTGCACTGGGTGCCAGTAATGTTCCAGGCACAAGTCAAGGCATTGGGATTGACCTATAAAACTCTTTACAGCTTTGGCCTTGCATATCTAAAGATTCACACACACACCCCTCATGGTTTGCTGTGTTCCCTTAGGTCTCCTGTGTGTGCCCTCTTGTAGTTTCCACCTCTGTGCCAAGTTTTAATGACACGTACATGTAGAGAGGCATTCTAAATGGCTGCCCAACAGCTTTGGAACGCCCTTCCCCTGGAGGTTTGTCTAAGTATCTTCAGGAGGCAATTGAAGACCTATTTATTTGACTGGGATTCTGACAGGCTCGGATAGGCTTGGGGGTGGTGATGGGGTTGGGAGCAGAGGTTTGCATTCAAATTTTATACAGTTTATTTTTATTTTTTTTATAGTTTTATCTTGTAAGCAGCCCTGAGCCTCTGGGAAAAGGTGGGCTATACATTTAAATAAATAAATAAATAATAGCTAGAGCAGTAGCAATAGCGCTACTGGAGTGGGCACTTTACCTTCTAATATATAACATGTGGAAACTCATTCTACTATCTATTTAAACATTATCTGGGAGATACCATATCTTGTTGCATGGGAACTCTATATGCTACAAAAAGAGAATCTGTCCTTTTAACTGACTGAGCCCTATCTACTTAGGGCAGTGCCTTCATTAAATTAGGGGTGTGAAGAGTGACGTCACCTGCCGTAGAATGTGGTTTTGCATAAAAGTTTGGTAGATTACTATCTTGTGACTAATGAAAAAAGACACTAAGCAAGGAAGGCAGAAACTGGTCTCAGTACTGCCTTATTAGAGTTGTTCATTCAGGTCCCTAGAGAACTAAAAAACACAGTCTGGGGAGACCCTTCCTCTTTGCGTCCCCCACCCCAATCCCCTGTGTTTTTTGGGTGCTTTGGTGTCTGAACTCGACACCAAAAACTGTTCTGTGATATCCAGTTCAAAGTAGGCCGTACTTCCACTGCTCTCTGCAGTTCTCCACCTTCCTTGGGAGCCCACAGTGAACCCTCCCTGCCTGCAGAGGCTGCTGCTGCATCAGTACTGCAGTCTCCCCGCACTGCAGCCAACTCAGCTCAGGCCCAGCCGAGGTGGCACCTGCAATGGTGAGTCCCTTCCTGCCAAGTTCCTCACCTCCCCCATTCCCCCAGCACCCCTTGCAGTCCTTAACATTCACCCCTCTCCCCCAATTTAGCACCTCCTACACCCTCTTCAGGTCCCATTCCCCCCTCTTTCCAGCCAACATCTCCATGGAATCCCTGCCATTATCCCCTCCCAAGTCAGCACCCCCTCACAATACCTTTGACATTGCCATTTCCATACCACCAAACATTTGTCAGAGATAAATATATATACTTCATGCCACCCCTAATTTGCAGGAAATTGGCATGTGCTTATGAAATTTTTTAATACCCTATGGGCTAACTTTCCAGCTGAGCTGGAAAAGGAATATCTGTATGAGAGGCTTTGTGTACAAATAGGTTTGTATGCACAGGATTGATAGGTCAGGGTCGAGTTAAAACTAAGCCTATTAAAAAGTCAAAATACCCAAATGGGGGCATTGACTTTGGCGCTAAAGTTTTAGTTTTAAAGTCACTCAGATGATCCCAGATGGAAACACTGACAGTACTTTCATTACTAAAAATCATCAGAGACAAACTCTCACCCCTCCTACCTTTTTTAGTTTTCATCTTGATCCCGGGCACACAGTGCCCTCCTCCCTGGATGGTGCTTATCCCAAACTTGTTAAAGTGAGAAAAGGTGCCCCAAACCTGATCTCCCAGCAATGAATAACTTAACAGCCCAGGCTGGGAGTTAGCTAGCTCTTTCTCCAGCTGGATTAATGAGGTGTTGATGACCCCCTTTGCCTGCTGAACCCAGAACAAACATCACACTGCTAGTGCATGATTGAATTTGCAAGAGCCTTAAACTCTTTTTGTAAACTGGAGTTTTTTGACTATGGAATAATAATAATAATTTGTTTGTTTTTCTATCGACTCTCTTCTATTCCGCACCCTCCTGTTCACAGAGCAGCTCGGGGTGGCTTACAACAGAAGCAATCATATAGTCCACAATTAAAATATATATATATATGTATATTAATAATTTATAATGCAATAAATACTACTACTACTACTACTACTACTACTACTACTATTATTAATAATAATAATAATAATAATAATAAGTTCCCCTCCTTCCTCACAGCCATGGTGTTTCTGCCATGCCTCCCATATGTCAGCAACCCCACTCCCTCATTTCCCCCTACCACCTAGCCAGTGTCCCCTGGAGTCCCTGCCATCCCCATTGACCCCTGAGTAAACACTCCCTGCCAGCACTCTTACCTCCCTCTGCCTTCCTAATTCCTTACATCCCCACAACAAACTCCCTGTGAATTAAGGTTATGTAAATTTTGTAATCTCCAAACAGTAGAATCAATTGCACGTGTTATTTTGATTGCTGCTTATATGAAGAAACTCAGACATCAGTCTTAGAACCTTTAATAATGAGATTGGGTCCTTGCATGCAGCATGAAGCTATAGTTAGATTACTTGATGATTCAGACTTTGATAGAACTATGCAAATTGTAAAATGTTGTGCTCTGGCAATAAAAATAAGGAAGGCCGCTTTGGAAGATATTGAGTAAATTGTGTATGGTTTTGTTCTGTATTTGTTCTGTATTTGTTTTTCTTAACTTGTGTTGCCAAGTTGGTAGCACAATAATTGCTATGCTATGCTATGCTATGCTATGCTATATATATATATATAGCATAGCATAGCATAGCATAGCAATATATATATATATATATAGTGTAGCCGATAGGCTTTTACAATGTGCAAACAAGGTAAGATTTAAAAAAATACAAAATAGACTCATAGTCAGAGTTAAAAAGAAGACCTTGGCACCAAAACAAACTACTCCACACATTGCTAGAACAAAAAGTCATAGTAGCCCCTACCTGGCAATAAGCACTGGGCCCATAACATGAACCCTCCCTGTAGTTACACCTGGCTTCAAGAGGGCCCCAAGAGCCTCCTGTATGGATCAGCAGCTCTGGCAAGCCTACATTATCAGTCTCAGACCATGCCAAATAAAACTAGGGGGCAAACCTAAACCCACACTTCCTTAGAATTGGTTCTCTTAGAACCAGCACTGCCCTTGCAAAATCAGCCACCACTCGAGTTGTGGCATTATCGTTAGGGCTCAGCAACCTGCATAGTGGCCAGACAGTTGTTTTAGAATATAAATCTGAAAGGATTGCCCCATATATTTCAAACGGAGACCCATCAGAGTAGGGCATCACAATAGAATATGGGCCACAGTATCCACTTCTCCCATATCGCAGAGCAGACATACCCTTAGTTCTTTAGGAGTTCCCCTATATCTGCCAACTACCAGTGCTGAGGGGAATGAGTTAGTCTGCATTTTAGTGAAGGCCATGTAGCTAGCTGAATCCCGTCAGACAAAAAGATAGCTGGGATAGAACCATTGCGGATTATATATCTCTATCTCAGGGGCCACTACCTGGGAGAACTATGCTATGCTATACTATATCCCCACAACCCCAGCTAGTGTTCTCCTGAAGTCCCTGCTATTCCTCTGTAAGAAGACACCTTGGAGTTGAGGGGAAGAAAGTTACAGTGTTTCAGAGTCAGAGTATGGTAATGAATCCATGTGGTGGGTAGGGCAGGGAATCTGTGTGCATGTGCACAAAGAGTTCTGTTGGCTTCACTTGGGTGGTACCTTTGATACAACTACTCTCAGGAAATTGTAGACCAGATCGCATTGCACCAATTTGCTGATCGGCCAGATTGCAGGCCAGTGTACATTATTTCTATTGTGTAGGAGTCATCAAATCCTGTTCAAAGTTATTAACATGAGCTGTGTGAGTTATTCAACACGTCGAGTTTGGAGCTATTATCTAATGACATTCTGGAAATTAATGTTATTAATACTGATATATAATAAAATTGAATTTAAGTTCATGGGCAGGATGGAACTCTAGCATATGTGTCAGGACCCTGACCTTGAACCAACACCCTTGAGGCAGTAGCTGATGCTGCAGCACCACTACTCACAATGATCAGAACCAAGCACTGGCCAAGAAAGCTCAACCCAGCGCTGGTCAGGTGGGCCACACACCTCAGCCTTGCTCTAATGCTGGAATGGAACAACTGTTCCATTGTCGCGGACATTTCTGTGACAAGGGAACAGTTGTCTTTTATTTTGACTGGAATTCCAATTCTGATCTGTAGAAATAATATACATATATATATATATTTTTAAAAGGCCATTTGCACATGTGCAAATAGCTGCCAGGCCATATCCAAAATGGCAGCGCCCGCCCACCCCATTTTGCACATGCACAAATGCCCTTAAAATCTGTTCGGCCTGATCATAAATCAAAATGAATGATTGGACCATTCGTTCATTCCAATTTTGTTCAGACTGAACAAAATGTCTGGTTCCAAACAAAAGCATAACTGGGCAAAACGTGGCATTCATCCCTACCTTGCTTCACGCCCCCGGCTTACTGGTTGGTTGCTGGTCTGTATCCAAGACCAGCCCAAAGCCACAGGAACCTGGGTGGATCACCAGTCAACTTCCTGATTCCTAATCACCTTCTTGTTTCCACCTTAGTTCCAGTGTGTCTCCTTGGCTTGCTTGTCTGTCTATGTTCCTGTGTGTGTGGATTGGTGTCTGCTTTGGTGCACAAGCTATGTGACTGCCCGTTAGCCCACTACATATGACTGTCTGTCTGTCTGACCCTGCCCACTCCATCCAGCCTGTCCAAGTCTGCCTCTTTCATCCAGACCATCCATGTCTGCCTGTCCATTTGTCTCCTTGGTCTGTGTGCCAGTTCCTCCACCTTGATGTGCCAACTCTCCTGGAACAGATCCTGCACTGACCCCCTTGGACTCTGGACCTGTTCCTGCACAACTCTCATGCTCACGATACTACTACAACTCTCTGTACCCCAGCCTTGGTTCCTGACACTGTGAGCCAAATTTGGCCCAAGGGTCACCAATAGAACAGTCCTGAATTGGACTATCACTCCAATCATGTGGCTCTTCTGGAGATACTTGGCTGCTGGTCAGCAGTGTGGGAACCAGGATGGAACAAAAGAGAGATTTTGTGGTATTCAATAGTCAAGGCATTGGTAGGCAGGATGCTGAGCCTTGCAGGTTAACATTCCACCTGTGAGAATACAGTCATTTAGAATGAGACTGGGTGTGTATAGGACTAATCCTTAAAATGCCTGCATTGCCTGCTGAGATGGAATTTTGAGGAGGGAGGGGAAAGAAGCTATCTGTTAAAAACGTTTGACAGGATGAACATATGGCTTCAGTGAGATTAAACTCTTTCCCCTTCCAGCTTGAATTTAGAACATGTCAACAGGGTTCAAAAGCTGCTACTGCCTGATGGATGTGAATGAGATGGTGGTCCTACTGTCCCCACTCTCTTCCAATGACACCTATTGGCCCCATGTCAGGGTGCTGCCCACAAGTATCCTTTGAGTATGGATCCTTTAAGAGTCAACAGCTGGCCCCAGCCACATTACTCATGGCTAATTGTCCCACTGGGAGTTGATGCAGCCTGGAATGAGACAAGGACAACACGTACATGCAATTTGAAAGGCCGCATTCTTAATCGAATTAAATGAGCTAGGTGGCATAATTGTCAGCAGCAATTGGGGTCCAGTACAACAAGTATTAACACAGTTAAGCATAATTGTATGGGGAACTGGCCTTGATGTACCCTCAAGTACCAGCCCCTAATTTCTCAGCAAACCGAGCCTCCCCTTCCAGCCGATGCCACACAATGTGGGCATGGGAGGCGTAAGTTGTCCGTTAAGGACCGGAGTATGGAGTCGGGTGCCTGAAAGGCCTCGGGTCACTTCTGGCCCTTTGGTGGCTTGATCTTCACCCCTCCCAGGTACGCAACCCCAGTGCTTGCTATGCCTGCTTTTGTTCCAGATATCATTTCCCCATCTCTTAAGGAGATGACTCCCGGTTTACTATGTAACTCTTTACCAAAGAACTACATAACAGTACTGAACCCCGGCAAAGAGTGCAACAATGTTTTATTAAACATCATAATAACCACCCTGGCCATGGCCAGCTATGGATTAATTCCATTAGCACTGTGGGGAAGGCAAAAAAAAACAAACCCTGGAATCCCTGTGGCCAATCTGGGGTTCCTAGGAAAAAATCCTCTCCGGCCCCTGAAACAGGTGACCAGCTGATGCCCAGAGTGTTTGAAAGAGCAGGTGGGTGGGTGCTGCTTTCAGACCTCCAATCCCGCAACTGGGGCTGGGAGCTTGCGCTGACCTTTAAAGCCAGCCTTGTCAGTCAGTCTTGCCTTGTGAGACTTCATTCGCGCCATTATGCCTGGTGGCCCCAGCAACCTGGGCGGGGCGTTCTTTCATTCCCACCACAGCGGCCCATGTCTGTGGCAGCCAGCTGCACTTAACTTGCAGCTGCCCTATCAGTTCAAAATCCCCTGACCCTCGCACCTTCCTTTGAAGGGAGCAGGACAAGTGGCCTTTTCACTGCCATTTAGGTATGCGATGGACTGTTATTAGGGGTTATTAGGGGAAGCTACTGGCCAGCTGGAGAGGCTTAGTAGCAGTTACAAGTGTGTTTTCCATCTGGCAGAGCCTCACTGCTTCTATGACGTACAGATTCTCATACAAAAAGATACAAATACAAATAAACACAAATACAAGTACATGATCCTGTGCACAGTCTTAATCTATATCAAAGGCCATATAAGCTGGAGGACATCTCAGGACTTTCAGCTCGGTGGTTCTTGTTCTTCTTGCCAAAGAAACAACTACTAAAAATGCTATTTTTATTGACAGGTCATGCCACTAATGTGTAGTGAGTGGCTTGAATGGAGGCGTAATAGTTTTTCCGGATACCCAAGAGTAATTAGCTGAAATAACTCCTTGTAGGAGGTGTGCATGTTGTTTTGTTGTTTTCATTATTGTTATTGCAATAACGAAAATGACTAATAATAATAATAATAATAATAATAATAGAAATGAAAACAACATTTTGTTTTTGAAATAAAGGGAAAAAACTGAAAAATGTATTTCTGGCTATAACCTTTTTGTTCCGTATTCAATTCTGATTAAACTTGGGGAGCTTGTACCCTGAATGGAGGGCACTATGTGTACCTATGTTCAAAATTATTAATAAAGGGAAATAATTGTATAAGCAATTGTATGTTGTGATTTTAAGAAAAGTTCCATACACATTCATGGCTACAACTTCTTTATCTTCCATTCAATTTGCATGAAAATTGTGAATATTATGCCACTCCACAAGCTGAACATGCCTGCCAATTTCCAGAAAGATTGGATGAAGACTCCTGGTATAAGACATTCACTTGAAAATACATTTCCAGCTGTAACATTTTTATATTCCATCCTGTTTACAAGATATTTGGCAGGAATGTAGCACATACCTCCCCCATCATGTCTAACAAACTACAGGACAATTTGATAAAAGGACCCAATTTTATAAGCAACTGAAGTTGTCCCCTTAAAGACCATTATTCAGATAAATAACAGCACATGCAGTACCAGTCAGAGGCAGGCACCTGGCAAGGCAGGGGGAGAGAGACTGTAGGATGGAGGATGGGGAGCAACCCAAAAGACTGACAGACACATTCACTGGCCAATTACTGCATGCTTCTAGCTTTACAGGACCAATCAGTAGTGGCTTCGAGGCGGGCATAGGGGACGGCCTTCAGGCGGGCATAGAAGAGACATAATTGGGACTTTGGAGATAGAATCCCACCAGTCAGGAAACATGGTTTACACATCCAGGCTGGCCAATTATCATCACAATCACATCCTGCAGCACTGTGACATAAGAGAATCTCTATTGGCTCTATCCTAAACAGATGCTTCTGACTTCCCAGTAACAAGTGTGGGAGAGATGTTGGGATGGTCACAGCACAGAATGAGGATATTTGGTTGACCTTTCTGCTGGCCAATTGGCATCACAAACCAATCTTATACCACAGTGACATGTAAGAGAATCCCTGGCATAGGGTCCTTCTCTGCATATGCTGTGCAGACATATAAAATTGGGACCCTTTATCACATAGTTCTGATATTTGGCAGAGATAATCAAGAAAGTGTGATATAGATTCCTGCGAAATGGCATGTACACTGGTTGGACTACAAAGATGTTACAGTGAGAAATACATTATAAATGACTTGCTTATACAACCAGGACCCTTTATCCAATCCTTCTGAAAGTTGGCAGAGATGGGGTATTTTCAGATGTTACAAGATCACAGTGAACCACGGTGAATACCCACCTGTGGTCACTGTGACTTGCATGTCTGTTTGGCGGTCGCCAGATGTTCGCCACGCTCAATCCCCACATGGGGTCAGTTTCAACCACGCTTCCCGGGCTAGCCGCACCAATTCCCCGGGAAGTGTGGTGAAAGTGATCCCCAGCAGGGATCAAAGAAAAGTAATGTCTGGTCGGTCGCCACGGTCTGGAAGCACCGGCGGGATTCCGGTTCGTGCCGGATTCGGCCAGACGCTGCGGCGGCATTGGCCCCGCCGCCCGCCTGTCTCCCCAGAGGGTGGGCGGCAGGGTGTGTGGAGGGGGCGGGGCCGTGCGGCCACATGTTGTACCACGCGGCCCGGCCCCTCCCCAATTCCCTGCCGGGATCCCCCGGCACGTCTGTTAGGGCGTGACGGGGTCGTCCCGGCGGGGGATGACTTTATTGTTTTTGTGACAGGGACAATTGGCCCCATCAAGTCTGAAAACACCCATGGTAAATATGGGAAGGGGTATAAACTGCCAAGTTACATCTATATTAAATGTTAGGCAAAGATGTTACACCTAATAATGTATATGAAGATGTTTGCAAAATAAAATAATTCAACTTCTACAATTGGATTTATCAATTTAAAAAAAAAATGTTGTACACTTAATGCCTTCCATTGGATGTATAATCACTCCAAGGTTCAGCCAAACAAAGTGACAAACAAAATGGTTACAGCCGAAAAGATGTTTTCCATTGAAACCAATGGAAAACGAAAATGAAAGCAAAAATGAAAATGACAATTTGATATTTATGATAATGAAAATGACAGACCTAAATAATGGAAATGAAAACGAAAATGACATGGGCCCCTGGTGCACACCTCTAACTCCTTGCAGAAAATACCACTGAGCCCTCTTTTCTTATGGTAAATAACTATGTAGGAAAGTAAATGTGATAAAGGCACAGAAACTGGATGGAAATCTTGTGCTTTAACCCATCCCACAAACCACTGTCACTTTTATTGGTATGCTTCCCTTGTTGAAAGTGTCCTAGCATTCTTGGTAACAGGAAGTACTTTATCCAGAATTTCAGATAAATTTAGGCCTAACTCTGGGTATTTTCAGATGTTACGTGGTCAATGTCCACCACAGTCAATTCCCTGTGGTGGTTTGGACCACGTAACTCCCGTTGGGGGGAACGGATGTTCCCTCCCAGATGTTACCATGGCGTGGGATCAGATTCACCACGCGAGTGGCCCAAGCGGCGGGGCCGGAGGCCGTCGCGTGTTGAATCCGATTCCAGGCCGTGGTGACCCCGCCATCATGTCTGGACGGTGGACATGGGCCAGAATCCCCGCAGGGATTCCGGCCCATGGCCATAGCGGGCGGGCGCTGCGGTGGCATTGGCCGCAGTGGCCGCCCGTCTCCCCAGAGGGCGGGCACGGGGAGCGTGGAGAGGGCGGGGACGTGCGGCCACACGTTGCGTTGCGCGGCCCTGCCCCTCCCCGATTCCCCACTGGGATCCCCCGGAACGTCTATTAGGGCGTTACGGGTCATCCCGGCGGGGGATCATTTCATTGGTTTTGTGACGGGGCCAATTGGCCCCGTCACGTCTGAAAAAACCCTCTGTATTAGATAGGCTGGTAGATGAAAAATGCCTGGTCTAGATGTATGATCTTCCCTTCATACATGGATACCCAATGTGGCAATTTCACTAGATTGACTGCCATGTACAAAAATTGGGGAAAACTTGTGTGTGAGGGTGTTGGGCTGCTGCAGGAAGTGGCTGAGGTGATGGCTGGGTGTATGACTCTAGAGACCACAGCCTGGATGGACAGGTCAGTTGTCTTGCCTATGGGATTTAGTACCTGCCCACTCAGAGCTCATTAGAATGGAATATCAAAATTACCCACCTTTGTAAAAATCTTGTCAGTCCAGGGTGGTTGAGCAGGTTCAAATATGCAAGACAGGTATAAACATTTCTTAATGGATCAGTTTAAAATATTGCTATTGCCTTGATACTGCAACTGTAGAGTGTGAGTGATGTTAACGTTAACCCTCATCTTCTGTGTTGAAAAAAAGAAATGACATTACATGGGTCTTGGGGTAGATTTCTACCCCAGTCCTTTGGCACTTATATTGCTTGAATGTTCAAACTAAAATGAAATGTGATGGACTAGATTTCTACCCCAGGCCGGGGTATAAATCTACTCCATGGTAAAACATCTTGGGGTAGATTTTTACCCCAGGGCTTTTTTGTTAAAAAAAATAAATTTGTAAAAATGGTAATGGTATCCAACTTTCCTTTGGGGATATGGTGTACCTGTGTGCCGGTGACAATGTCCTAAAAAGGCAACGTTGGAAAGCCACTAACTTGCAAGTTTTTGCAAGAGATGTGTACCTGGCGTAGGAAATTACCCCAAGAGAGAAGATTAGGGTTTTTAATGAAGCACCACATGATCAAACACCTGGATGCAACTTAGTGCAGGACTGGACCCTGTAATGTCAATCAACACTAAAATGCCAAGAGTCATGGATGAACTGTGGAAAATATTGCATCCCACCACTCCTGAGGAATTTTTAGGTAGGCAATCTGTAATTCACCAAACTAGGAAATGACCATGACACCAGAGTGAACAATTTTACTATTACAAAAAGTGCGATGACACCTTTAATGATTACAAGTGGTGAAGAATCCACTTTTACAACTGATGTGAAATTAGAGGGTTTGTTCAAATGAATTTGGATGAAAAAAACTATTCTAGACCAGCAAGTCACAACTCTAAATCAAGTTACTATTTCTTTGAAGGGGCTAATTGAAACGATTCCTTTCCTAAGTTGACCTCATTTTATTTGGCACTTACTCTGTCACTAAAGTTTATACTAGGAGCATACACTTTAATTAAAGTGAAAGATGAAATTTTTGTGGAATTCACTGGTCAACAAATTTTTATACAGTCTACAGATCGATGTTGAACAGAGTTAGAAGAATATTGTGCCACCAAACTAAAAAAAAATCAAGTGGTCCTTAAGTCCTGGCCTCATTTCTTATCCATTATAGTACACAAATCCACACTGGGTATTTTTAGACGTTACAAGATCACGCTCAACCACGGGGAATTCCCACATGGTGATCGTCATCTCATAACGTCTGTTGGGGCAAACAGAAGCCACCCACCAGATGTTCACCCCCGTAAATCACGGGGGGGAATCACATTGAACACGCAAACGGAGGTCCTGCCCAGACCATCTCCATTTGTGTGTTCAATGTGATTCCCGCCCGTGATCAGGGGGATCGTGTCGTCTGTCCTCGGACCACGGCCCGGAATCAGCGGCGGGATTCCAGGCCGTGATCAATGCCCCGGGGGGGCGGGCGCTGTGGCTGCATTGACCGCGGCGCCCGGCCATCTCCCAGAGAGCGGGCGGCCTAAGGAGCGCAGGGGGGGGCTGTGTGGCAGCATGTTGAGCCGCGCGGCCCCGCCCCCTCCCCGATTCCTCACCGGGATCAGCCAGCACGTCTATTGGACATGCTGGTTTGATCCCAGTGGGGGATCAATGGGTGTTTCCATGACGGGGCCAATACAGGCCCCGACACGTCTGAAAATACCCACTGATGCTGAGATTTAATAAAGAGATCTCAAAAGACCACATGCTTATGACCGATGTATAGGTAACTCAGCTTTGCAGCATTTTCTGAGAAAGGCATCTGAAACATAGTATATAATAATACTTTCATACTATACTATACAAACATAGGGTGCAATCCTAATCCTAGGGGCTGCGTACGCTGGCCCCTACTTGCGCTGGAGGCAATGAATGTGTGAACTCAGGTGTGCAGGCACCCCGAGTGTGCAGCAAGCCACGCAGGGCAACAGCATGCCCCCTCCCATGTGACCCCCCAAGCCCACACACTCTGCAGCTAAGGAGATGGACCAAGCACGGTTCCTGCTCCACCCCCTGCGCTGTGGGGTGTGTGGGCTCGGGGGGTCACATGGGAGGGGGCGCACCATTGCCCCATGTAGCTTGCCCCGTCCAGCAACATTATTGCACCCAAAGTATATAATATATCATACTATACATGTAACTGTCATCTACCACCCCCCAGGTTCCCCTTCCTCTTTTCTCTTTGACTTTGATGCATAGCTTTCTTTCTTTCTTTCTTTCTTTCTTTCTGATGACAATATTCCCACCCTCATTCTTGGAGACTTCAATATCCATGTAGACACATCCTCTGACAGCACTGCTTCCCGCTTCCTCTCACTGACCTCTTTGTTTGACCACCTGTGGACTGGCAACCCGAAGTACTGTGACGACCACTCTCTCGACCTAGTCTTATAAAAAACTTTTCTCTCTTAGACCTCTCCTTTGATGCCCTTCCTTTCTCTGACCATCACCTTCCTTCATTCTGTCTTTTTCACTTGCCCCCTCCTGCTTCCTCAACCTCTTGCTCTTTCTGTGATTTTCAATCAATTGATCCTTTTGACTTTGCATCCTCCCTTTTCCCCCATCTTTCATCTGTCTCTTCTACCACCTGCCTGGACTCTACTGTCTCTGCCTTGAACTCATCCCTTTCTTCCATTCTTGACTCCCTTGCCCCCCTCTCATGCCATCCTATCTGTTGCATCAACCCCTATCCCTGGCTCACCCCTACCATCCACCACCTCAGATCCTGTTTCGAGCCACCGAGCGCCTCTGGTGGAAGTCTTGTGAATTCGCTGACTTCCTTCACTTTAAGTTTGTGCTCTCTGCACTTAGTGATGTCCTTTCCCTGGCCAAAGACTGCTATTATGTCACAATAATCAAATCCCACTCCTGCAACATTTGCTTCCCTCCTGAAGCCTCCCCATCCTCCCCCCACTTCCTCACTTTCTGCACAGGATCTTCTCGACTTCTTCAACAGCAAGAATGATAAACCCCACCTTGCTATCACTTCTCAAGCCTCTCCATCCTCCATCTCATTCCCTGATGTTTCCTCTACTGCTTCTCTTCTCCTTTTCCCCAGCTTCTCTTGATGAGGTCACATCCCTCCTCTCCTCATCCAACCCCTCCACTTGTCCCCTTAACTCCATCCCCTCTCACCTCCAAATGGCAATTGCCCCCACCACTGCACCTTCTTTGCTGTACATCATCAATCTCTCCCTCTCTACTGGGTCATTTCCATTGGCTTTCAAACACGCCACCATCTCCCCTATTCTTAAGAAGGCTACACTTGATCCCTCTGAACCTTCCAGCTATCGCCCCATTTTGTTCCTACCTTTCACTTCCAAGTTTCTGGAGCGGGGTGTCTATATGTGCTGGCTGGATTTCTTCTCTTCAAATTCCTTCCTTGACTCCCTCCAATCAGGCTTCCGCCCTCTCCATTCAACTGAGACTGTCCTTGCCAAAATAACCAATGACCTTCTACTAGCTAAGTCTAAGGGACTCACTCTGATGTTGTCCTCCTTGATTTTTCTGCCACCTTTGACACTGTTGACCATGGCCTCCTCCTGGATTTGCTACACTCCCTTTGTTTCCGAGACTCTATTCTTGAGACTTGTATCTCTCGAAGCACTCCTTTAACATTTATCTTACTGGCACCTCCTCTATGTCACTTCCCCTCTCTGTGGGAGTTCCCCAAGGCTCTGGCCTGGGCTCCATTCTCTTCTCTCTTTACACTCTTTCTTTGGGTAAACTCATTGAAACCCATGGTTTCCAGTACCACCAGTATGCTGATGACAAGCAACTCTATCTCTCCACTCCCACATTCTCCTCCTCCATCGAGACTTGTATTGTTGTCTTGCTGACATCTCTGCTTGAATGTCTCACCGTGAACTCAAGCTTAATATGGCCAAAACTGAACTCCTCAACTTCCCCCCAAAACATCCCCCTCCTACTTCCATCTCAATTTCTATTGAGGGAGTCACCATCCAGCCAGTCCCTCAGGTGCATAGCCTGGGATCCATCTTTGACTCCTCCCTCTCCTTTTAGCCTCAGATCCAGGCTGTTGCTAAATACTTTTGCTTCACTCTGTATAATATTGCTAAAATCTGGCCCTGCCTTACAGTTTCCATCACAAAAAACCTAGCTCATGCTCTAGTCATCTCTCGCCTTGACTACTGAAATTCCTCCTTACTGGCATCCCCTGCCCTGATCTCAACCCCCTCATCTCAGTTCAACGTTTGGCTGCCAAAGTCATCCACCTTGCCCATCGCTTTGACCATGTTCAGCCTCTCCTCTCTGCCCTACACTGTTCCCTCTACGGGAAAGCATTCAGCACAAGCTTCTGGTCTTCACCTTCAAGGCTCTTCATGGCCTTGCTCCCCCATATCTCTCCAGTCTTGAATACCACCACGCTTCTGTCTGGGAACTTCGCTCCTCCTCTTCCCCCCCCTCGCCTGCTCGTGACCCCCTTGCTCCTTTAAACGTCTTTGCTCCATCTCTGTTGCTGCCCCGCATGCCTGGAATTCCCTCCCTGGATACGTTCACTCTGATTCTTCCCTCCTAACTTTCAAATCCCTTCTGAAAACCCACCTCTTCTGTTAGGCCTTCCCTAGCTTGTCATGAGTGAAACTGTGTCTTTTCCCCCTCACTCAGAATCTAGTTCCCTGTAACTAAGTGAAGCACGTGAGTCTGCAACTTCTCAACCTCATGAATTTGCTCTTGTCTCTCCCTATGGTCACCTCTCCCTCATCTCCCCCGTCCCTTGTATCTTAGATTCTAAACCCCTTAGGGGTAGGGACCTGTCTGTAACTATTGATTGTACAGTGCCAGGTGCATCACTAGTGCTATAATAACAATAACAATAACAATAACAACAACAATAACAATAACAATAACAATAACAACAACAACAACAACAACAATAATAATAATAATAATAATAATAATAATAATAATAATAGATAACAACAACAACAAGCCCTAACTATACAGAAATTACAGCACAAGGAGCTTGGAGATGACTAGAAATACTAATTTCTTTTCTTTTTCTTTTTTCCCCCTAAAAATGTTAACTCTTATTGAGTTGCTGACTAGATAATGTACAAGTAAGCTTTCCAACATGATGCAGCTACCCCGAGCTGCCGTAGGCAGGATGGGTATGGGATATTAAACGTTCAAAATAAATAAATAAATAATTTTAAATTAGACCAGTCTCCTGGGGCTAAGAAATAATTGCTTAAAGGAGTCACAGTGAGCAGAAAGAAAAAAAGAAGAAGAAATTGGAATCAAACAGACATATGAATGTTTTGCAGTAACTACCGTACACTGCCACGAGAAAAGGAACCAAACTCATTTAACTTTATAAGAAAACTCAAGGTACTTAGTCCTCCAGTGAAGCACCATAGATAATTATGAGCACACCGTTTCTTAGGAAAGAGAAAATAAATACCAGAAAAAAATGTGTGTGCGTGTGTGTGTGTGTTATGATAAATGTGATTTTTAGCAGGAATTCTTCACATAAGATATATTGCTCTCCAGGGAAAAGAGGTAGTTGTAAACAGATGGACCTATGTAAGTAGAATTGGCAGCTCCACAGGTAACAGAGTTTCTTTTATACACAGTATTTCCTATCCACTAGGGTTTTCAGCACCACTCTGCCTAATTAGTCTTGACATTTTGCCCATTTCGTACACTCACAATATGATGGCCAAATATCAAAAATAATTAGACCAAATAGCAATGTAAACCTCAGTGGCTACAATACATTTTATGCAAAGCAAACCACTTTACCCGAGAACTGTCTGATTTATGAATGAGTCCATCTGTTCACAACAGCTCCTTTGAAAGTAGTTGTTCTGCCTAGAAAAACCAAGATCGACTCTGTCTTATGGTTTCTTTTTAAAATTGCTTAATATAATGATTTCAAAGCTTTTTGGTTCTGCTTGTACAATACAGTCAAAGAAACATGAAACTCTTAAATGTGTTTCATTATATTGCAATGTATACCCATTATATGATGCAATTCTGGTAGGAGTTCCTTTTGTTTGACACAGGATGACATGTCCGGTAATTGTTTTCTAGCACTGATGAATAGCTAGGGTGCAAGAGAAGTGAGGGCCACATTTTTCCTTTGCGATTATCAGAAATCAGAAGGATATAACACCATTTAAAGGTCAGCAACAGAAACTCCTTTGGCACAAAAGGCAAAAGCAAATGGACTGTCAGGTTCCAAATAAACTGAGCTACCTGATTTTCCAGGAACCATGATTGGACCATGTTTCTTTTATTTTGGTGATGACTAAAGTACTTAAGGTTCCAGACAAACTGCTTCTCTCAGAAGACCAAATTTCAATTTCAATTCTTTGCTATGGCAAGGACTTCCTATGTGTAACTCGACAAGTCAGTTAAGCTTTCTCTGTCTCAGTTCCCCAACTTTAAAATGGGAACATTAGAACTTCCCTATCTCCAAGGACTGTTATGAGGATAAATACATTTTTAAATACAATACAGGTCGCACAGTAAGCTGCTTAATATTGGATATTTTCAGACGTTACGGGCAGCCGGTTCACCACAGTGAACAGCGCAACCACGGCCGGGGGTGGGAAAACGACCCAAACAAACGTGCCGGGAACAAGACCACGGGCCGGAACCGGGCCGCACCATCGCGGGCCGCGGCAGCACAACAGACGTGCAGTCGAAGCCCCGCCGGGCGCTAAACCCCCACAAGGCACCGGGCAGGGGCGGGACACAGACATGGCCGCCTGAGGGCAAACGAAGCCACAAGGCACACAAGGGAACACCCACACAAGGGAAACGGGAAGGGAGGGGGGAAGAG
>QEPC01009286.1:510003-532697 GCA_003113815.1 Sphenodon punctatus
GTGGGGGTTCGTTTGACCACGCTTCCCGGGACCTTCCCCCGGCTAGCCCGGGAAGCGTGGTTGAAACCGACCCCATGTAGGTATTGAGCGTGATGAACATCTGGCGCGCGCCGTTCAGACGTTCAGGGCCCTTTGGCCCCACGGGGGGGTTGAGCGTGGTTCAGTGTGGTTGAGCGTGATCTCGTAACGTCTGAAATCACCCATTATGTATTGAAGGAGGCAATAGGCCACGATCCACAAACCACTTACTCTGGAGTAAGTGGTTCATCAATTTCAGCCACAGATAGTCCAGTGTTTTTCTCTTTTATAATGGCACAAGTAAAGTCCTAACGATCATTCAGTAGTTTACTTAATAAACAATTTACCTAACTAGGTAAATTCTGTAAGAACTTTTTATACACAAGTGGTTTGTTCTTGTTTTTAAAATAAAATAAAATAAAATAAAATAAAATCCAGGTGTTCTTTTAAAATAAATATCACAGATCCAGGGCAGAATTATCATCCATGCAACCAACTGCAGGTTAGCATCTTTTACAGAATCATCTTTTCTTTTCTTTTCTTTTCTTTTACAGAATCACAGTAATTGTGTTGCTATCTATATTAAATCACCCTGGTTTTCTCCATTTTTGTTCCTTTGTACAGAATTATGTAGACGGTCACCTTATTGGCACTATGGCCCTTTTCACACAGACACTTTAACACTGGTAAAAATGAGTGTTACATTTTATTCTAAATGTTGCAGGGGTGCAGGGGTGCTCTATGGGTGCCCTGCAACATGTAGAATAAAATGTAACACCCATTTTATCAGTTAATGTGAGTGTAGGTATGTATACACATTGGGGCTGATCCCAAGCTCTGTGGATTTTCTCTCCTGCGCGCACACATGCACGCAGTTTCTGCATGACACTGGGTAATTTCAGACGTGATGGGCCTTTCAGCCCACCACGCCAAACCCTGGACCAGGATCCATCTTGAATCCTGGTCCGTGATCAGACCAGCCGTCCATCAGATGTGCCAGCCTGATTTCAGAGGGGAATCTTGGAGGGGGCAGGGCTGCATGGTGCGACATGCGGCCACTCAGCCCCACCCCTCCATGCATCCATAGTCGCCTGCCCTCGTGGATTCTGGGATGGGGCTGGCAAACAGTGATTCATCATGACCATTGCCAGCCCTGTCCTGGATTGTTGCCAACCTAACCACGGTTCTGGAGGTGAGGCCGGCCTCAACTCCAGAACCGTGGTCAATTTGATCTCGGCTGGGTGTTCACTGTGGTGAACATCTGTCCAGGAGCAAATAGACGTTCACGGGATCACAGCCACCACTCTGAATCCACTGTGATTCAGGGTGGTTGACTGCGATCCCGTAACGTCTGAAATTACTCACTATGTGCTGGCAATTGCAGTGCGTGTGCTTTCTGCATGCGTGCGTGCACACAGCTGTGCACGGAATATGTGGGGCTTTGGATCAGCCCCAATGTATGCAAATGTATAAATTGCTCTCAATGGTGTGTGTCTGGGGTGGTAGGGGAAGCAGAAGGGAGCCCACTGTACAGTGTGACAGATGCAGCAACATTTAATTCCAGGTGCTGGGGACAGGACAAGCAGAGCACAGAAGGTTTGAGGGAGAGCAACTGAGTCTGAGGACACTTTCACACCTGCGGGAAAGAGTCATTTGGAAGCCAGCGGATCAGATGCAAATTAGTCGCATCTTTGATGAGGTGCAAATGCCAAAACCCGGGTGATTTCCCCTGATATGTGTCTGTAGAATGACAGTTGACCAAGCTGGATTTCTGTCAATCGGCATTCTAAAGGGGCATATCAGAGGAAATCACTCAGCTGTTGGCATTCACACCTCATTAAAAAAATTGGCTAATTTGCATTCTCATATGATCTGCTTGCTTCCTAACAACTCTTATGAGGTGGAGCATGGGTGAGGGGAGGATGTTGAAAACCCTGATAATTTCTCTGATAGGTAACTTTCCACATCAAAAATACAGCTTTCCACATCAAAAATACACCTGGAAGCTAGGACTGTCTCATGGCTACATTCATACGAAACACTAAGGGTGTAAAGCAAGACAATAGCCCACAATAACTCCTATCAGGTGCATGCCCGTGTATTAGGTGGTCGCCAGATGTTTGCCCTCAGCCTTCACTCTTCCTCCCTGTAGCCCCCACACATGCCAACTCCACTGTGTGAGTGAATACTGGCTAATCTGGGAGAATGTGCACCCACGTGTCTGCATTCTACCAGTTAGGTTGTGCACGACCTCATGTACATATAGCACCACAGAGTCATGAGCAAAAGCCTAGAGCATCTGAGGAGTGACTGCTTCTCAGTGGGGGAGGGGGGTGGAGCATGACGGGGATGAACACCTGCCCGTCTGCGAGATTCGTTGCACTAAAACTGTGATTGGGGGCTAAGTGAGGCCTGCATGGACTCCAGCGGGCTATTGTCTCGTGTTTTTTTTTATCCTTAGTCTGGGAAAATCCATTCTTCCCACTTTTTCTTTTATCATGTGAAAAGGTTTGACCACAGGATGCAGCAAGTGTAATGCGCATCTAATAAAAAATATTTAACTCAGGAACCAAGGTTTAACAATCATGCTTGTTCCCTGACAGGCATTTTCCATAATGTGTAAATGGATTAATCATGTCAGTCCACCTGCATCACCGAGTCATGTATTTTCCATGGTGATTTTGTTTGTTTGTTTTTTGTTGTTTTTGTTGTTTTCCCCCCCTTTCTTCTTTCTTTTTGTCTTCCTGTTTGCTCTGTGCTTTCTAGAAGTAATGCCAGACTTTTAAAAATTTGAAATACCGATCAATGGCCACAGTAATATGGGACTTATGGGACAATAACTTTCAAAGTTTGGGAGGGGAATGTGGGGAAAATTAAATCACACAATTACAATCACACACAAGAAACTGAAGAGGCGAGAGAAAAGGCTTGTGTGAATGCAACCTTAGTCTTTCTATGTGCTGTGCACAGACTAAAGGTGCACACCTTCCTACATGCTTGCCTCACATTTTAAAAGATTTCAGCTCCAATGTATGATATAAAATAATGGGCAGAGTTTAGAACACAATGAGAAAATAACCGCTTCCATAGCATCACTTGAGGCTAGATTTATTGAAGACCTCTGGTAAATAATTCCTAAATGGATTTTATTATTATTATTATTATTATTATTATTATTATTATTATTATTATTAACAAACATTTATATAGCGCCAGAAGTGTACCTGGCACTTTACAAAGTAATAAAACAGACACGGTCCCTGCCCCTAGGGCTTACAATCTGAGAGACAGGAGCTGGGGGAGAGACTTAGGAAGGGGAACAGAGGGAGAGACAAGGGGTCTAACATTCATGAAGATGCGAGGTCTCAAGTGCACGTACTTGGCTTGGTTACGATGAGAATGACAGCAGGCAGGTCCATGTTGCAAGGATAAGGGTAAACCGATCGTAGGTATAGGAATAGTGGCTCAGCAGGATAAAGAGTCAGACAGAGCAGAGCGAAAGAGGTGAGTTTTAAGGAGAGATTTGAAGGTATGAAGGGAGGGGGCAAGGCGGATGTGGACAGGGAGGGAGTTCCAGGCATGGGGGGCAGCAAGTGAGAAGGGACGAAGGCGCTTAGGGGAGCAGGGAAGGCGTGGAAGGGTGAGAGAAGGGACAGAGGAGGAGCGAAGTGCACGGGCTGGAGTATGGAGGGCGATAAGTGCAGAGAGGTAGGGGGGAGCAAGGTTGTGAAGAGCTTTATAGGTGAAGACTAGGAGCTTGTGCAGGATTCGTTCAGGAAGGGGAAGCCAGTGAAGCGAAGAGAGGAGGGGCTGCACATGGTCGAAGCGACTGGCGAGGTAGATGACCCTGGCAGCAGAGTTTTGGACAGAGATGAGGGGAGAAAGGTGAGACCGGGGAAGGCCAGTGAGAAGGAGGTTACAGTAATCGAGGCGAGAGATGACCAGAGCATGAACAAGAGTTTTGGCAGACGAGACAGAGAGAAAAGGGCGAATCTTAGCAATGTTATGGAGGGAGAAGCGACAGGATTTAGCAACAGAGTCAATGTAGGGTTTAAAAGAAAGGGGTGAGTCAAAGATGAAGCCTAGGCTACGGGCTTGGGGGACAGGCAGGATGGTGACTCCATCAATAGTTATTGACAGTGAGGAAGGAGAGGAAGGATGAGGGGGGAAGATAAGGAGTTCAGTTTTAGCCATGATAAGTTGTTTTATAATGTTTTATTGTATTTTATTGTACTAACATTTTAAAGTATACTGAGGGTCACTTGGCAGAGAGTGCTATATAAATATAAATATAATTTATTATATTAATTATTATAATAATTATTATAATATTATTATAAATTAATGCTACAATGGTAAATCACATAATTAATAATTAATAATTAATAATCAATAATTAATAATTAATAATTAATAATTAATAATTAATAATTGCTACTTGATACTTGATAATTGATAATTAATAATTAATAGTTAATAGTTACTAGTTAATAAACAGGGTGACAGGTGCTGACATCGTTTAAAAATCTGACTCTGGTTTTGATTTTTGATCCTTGGGTAAAAAATTGTATTCATTTTAAAAGGGAAACAAATATGCTTCAGTCCCAGCCCCAGCGCCAATTCCAACATCGGAACCCACTTTTCCTACCTTTCCTACATCAGTACTTCTTTGTGATCTGTGTGTCTGTCTTTTTGTGTCACAACATTTTCTTTACAATCAACGTTGTCTGCTTTTTGATTTTTCAGTTGTCTTTCCCTTGTCTGTGTGTCACTGGGTAATTTCAGACATGACGGGCCCAGAGGCCCGCCACGCTGAACCCTGGACCAGGATCTGTCTCGGATCCCGGTCCGTGATCAGGCTGGCTGTCCTTTAGATATGCCGTCCTGATCGCTAATAGGGATCGGGGAGGAGGAGGGGCTGCATGGCACAACGTGCGGTTGCACAGCCCCGCCCCCACAATCCCCCGACCGCCCACCCTCGGGGAGATGGGCGGGTGCAGAGGCCAATGAGGGATGGGGACTCTTTTCCCTCCCACGAGCCACTTCTAGCTCTGTGAGCTGAATAAGAGTTGGAGGCAGTAAAGCTTTAGGGAGGGGCTCACGATGGGGGAAAGAAGGGGAGGGTCTAGATCATGGATCTATGCGGTGGTTCCATTCCCTATCCATGAGTTCCTGCCCTCATCTCTGCTCCTTTCCCCTGAGCTCATTCTTTCAGTCCATGATGGTAGGGGCTGGATCCACAGGTCAGATCCAGGAACTAGAAAGAGACCAAATAAAAACAGTTGTGAGAGGCCACTGGTTCCTGTGTACAGTACCTGGGGGCACTAAGTGTCTCGAGCAGCCAATTTTTGGACAATTAAATTTCTTTCAGAATGTTGAAAGTTCATCCATCATGTGTTTCTGTGCTCATGTTAATAACATGAATAAAAACATTACAATAACAAGCTGTTTAGTGTCAATTTAAAATGAGAACCACATTACTATGAGTAAGCAGAGAGGCCTTACAGTCTTCCGTGAAAGGGAACGATTCCCAATACCCTCAGACTAACAACATACATGAATCCCAAAGGCAAAAGGGCTACTACTGACAATGCAGGTCTGCCTAGTAGAGTAATGCACATAAGAGGCCAGACGGATGCGGAGGCTGCCTGACCCTGGAGCTATTCTGGGGGCACCCCCCACGACCATCCGCTTGCAGCCCCACCTGGGTCTACTGTAAATGGACCCAGTGGTTTTCCCAGTCTGCGGTCCGTCCTCACAGCACCTTGCCCCTTGCACCATAGAGCTGCAGGTGATGACCCAGTGCTTCAGAGTGACACCTATGATGCTTGTCAGTGGCAACGGATGGCCAGCCATGGAGCTGAAGTGTGGGTCTACACCCAGCAGATGGACAGCAGCTCCGCCTCAGGCTGCTGCCCCGGGTTTGGTCAACCTGCTCCACCAGTGGTGCTCCAGGATGTTCCAGAGTACTGCGGGCGCTTCCACATCTGGCAGGGGTGCTTTTAAACTTATCGTCCAACCCGGGGGTAAAGTGGGCTGGTGTGGGCAGAACTGGGGCTGCTGTCCATCGAAAAGCATCCATAAAGTAAAGACCCCAGAAGAGACAGGTAGCTCTTACATGCCAAACCATCATAAAGCATGTAAATGGAGATCATATAGTTAATCATTTTGTTTTAAATAATACAATTAATCACATTCTATCTCTAATTAGGCAATGTAACCCCAACCAGTGACAATGGGTATTTTCAGACGTTACGAGATCACGGTGAACCACGGTGAATACCCACCTGTGGTCACCGTGTCTCGAACGTCTGTTTGGAGGCTGCCAGATGTTCGCCACGGTGAATCCCCACATGGGGTCAATTTGAACCACGCTTCCTGGGCTAGCCGGGGGAATGTCCCAGGAAGCGTGGTCAAAAAGATCCCCAGTGGGGACCAACAAAAAGTAACGTCTAGCCAGGCGCCACGGCCCGGGATCCCCGGCGGGATCCCGGGCCATGGCGCTTCCGGCCCGACGTGGCGGCTGCAGTGGCCCCGCCGCCCGCCCGTCTCCCTGGAGGGTGGGCGGCGGGGTGCGTGGAGGGGGCGGGGCCGTGCGGCCGCACGTTGCGCCGCGTGGCCCCACCCCCTCCCACATTCCCCGCCGGGATCCCCCCGGCACGTCTGATATGGCGTGATGGGGTGACCCCGGCGGGGAATGACAGGGTTGTTTTTGGTACGGGGCCAAGCGGCCCTGTAACGTCTGAAAATACCCAATTTGTCACTGGAAATCTGGAATTGTTCCCTTTTTCATTTAACTGATTTTATTAAAAGTGGATGTATAATCATTTCAAGCATTTTGCATTTAAGAATTTTGCAAGGCGCTAGGTGTAAAATTCAAAGCCCTGAGAATGATTTCCAATAAAAGCAGCATATATTCCTGTCCTTTCTCCTTTCCTGCTCCTTCAATATTCGTCAGTCCCCAAAAGGGGGATTGTCTCTAGTGGTCAGAGGATGTTGCAACCCCTCATCTCACTCAGCCCACTGAGACCACCCATAGGGGTGTCAATTAATGACAGTTGTAAGGTTATTATCTGCAATATGTACATGGTTTCATGAGGATCAGGACTGAGCTCATCAAATTATTCTGAATTGGCTACAAAACAGTTGTCCAATACTAATGACTTTTAATCACTATTGAGAGAAGCCAGGTTCTAGCCACTTATCAAGAAATGAAAATCTTTGTATCTCATTAACTATCTCCTTAGTCATACGATTCTTGACACAGAGCACTTGAAATACACCTGTTATTTAATATTAAAAATGGGTGTTCTTTATATTCTTATTTTTTATATACAAAATTAGATTAATATGATCCTATATAAATCCCTGCTTTTTATTTCATGATATAAATAAAGGCAATATTGATCCTTATATTTAAGTATAAGGGTAAGTTCTTCTCAAGGCACAGAATCTGTTGAAGCTGTTGATCTTTAAGTGAAGCTTTCATGGAAAAGAGGATATGGTGACCTTCAAGGGCCTTTAGAGTCTGATTGTCTGCAGGAGTAAGCTAATCACAAGATGAAGCTCTTGTATTTAAGCCACACATTAGATGGAACAGTGCTGCTTTTAGAATTAAAGAAAGGAATTGCCATTAAATAATTGTAAATATATTCAAAGTGGGTATTTGCTAATTGTATCCCTCTGAACAAGAATGAATATAAATTTGAGAGCATGGAACAAATAAAGTCACAAGAAGAGTGAATGCACTGGGAATATATTTTTGAGGTATTTATTATGTTCATGTTTTAAAATATTTGATTAAGAATTTTTTTTTGTTTATTTTTTTTATAAAGAAATCTATAGAAAAACAAGCTAATATGGTCTTTCCTTAGCTATCTGAGAATCACAGTTTTGATCACTGTAGAGCAAACCTCCAATTACTTTCAGCTTGTGTTAGTTTATTAAAACGATGGAAGGAATGGTGTGGACATTCCCTCCTCTCGCATTTGGATCAAACAATTTGCCGATCACCTAGTTAATAGCTTAATGCCAATATGGCCGAGACTGTGCTTCTCCTTAAAGAATAGCATTTAATCAGTCAGAGTATGCCAAATTCAACCTGGGTTCCTCAACAAAACGAACAGGCTAGTATATACTCTAATGAGACACCACACTGGTCTTCTGAACTTACTTTTTTTGTTTGTTTGTTTGTTTGTTTATTGATGCAGGCATGTGAGAAGGGAATATTTAATACTACGGTGTCGACTTGACAAAAGCTGGCTCTACTAAATAGCTGTCCATCTTTCTGTACTCAGGGGAAGGCAGCATTCCTCTCAAACAAAGATGAAGAGAATATCAATGGGGCTAATCTCTTCAAAGTGCTAAGAGCTCAAAGCAATTGCTTGCACTGGTAGTACACAGTCCCCACCCTCATTAGTTCGGCAAAGAAAACAGGCACAAATACAAAATCCTTGCCTGTGTCCAGAGCAAAAACATAAATCCATGGGTTTCTAAGCTATTCTCTCACTCCCTTCCATGAGGCAAATATTTCAGTAACATTATATAATAAAAATACACTTGCACGCTGTATTTTTACCCCCTTTCTTACAGCATATATCAGTTTGTTCAGACTGAAAATGTCACAGAACAAACATTATACATTCTGACACCACAGGTCTTCCTCTAGTAACAGAGGCAAATCACTAACTGGTAATTCCCTGTACTGTGATCTTCAATTCTGGAAGACAGAGAGTTAGAAATAGGCAATGCTATGCCTCCATCTAAACTGAAGCAAGAAGGTAAAACTCAGTCAGTCAATTCCTGTATACAATTTCCTGCTCTGACTTCCTTGCAGTTAGACAATACCAGAGTCAAGGAAAAGCGTGACAGACATAGAAACATATAGCATGTGGGGGGAGGGGGCTGTACAGACAAAGAGAGGATTTCAACAGAAGGAATTGTCATGAGCAATTTTGTTTGTTGTAGATACAACTTCTCCAATCTTCATCTTGGAGAGACCCTCAAGGACTGAGTGTGGATGTAGCAAGCAGTACTTTCATTTATACTAGTGTAGTGTCTAGAATCCAAAACTAAATGACATCCTGAGATACTGCTAATCATCAGTTGAGAAGTTCAGCATTTTCAAAATCCAGACTGGCTAGGCCAAGGAGGGGTATTTTCAGACATTACGAGATCACAGTCAACCACAGTCAATTCCCTGTGGTGGTTGTGACCACGTAACATCTGATGGGGGGAATGGATGTTCCCCCCTAGATGTTCACCACGGTCAATCGCGGCGGGGAATAACATTCACCACACGATTGGCTGAACCGGCAGGGCCAGTGGTGATCGCATGGTGAAGGCGATTCCCCGCTGCGATGAACTGAGCCATCACGTCTGGATGGTGGCCACGGCCCAGAATTCTCACAGGGATTCCGGCCCATGGTCAATTCAGGCGGGCGCTGCGGCCGCATTGGCCGCGGTGCCCGCCCGTCTCCCCAGAGGGCGGGCGGCAGGGAAGCATGGGGGGGTGGGGCCGGGCAGCCCCGCCCCCTCCCTGATTCCCAGCTGGGAGCCCCCAGCACGTCTGTTAGGCCGTGACGCGGTGGCCCTGGCAGGGGATCAACAGATTGGTTCTGTGACGGGGTCAATTGGCCCCGACACGTCTGAAAATACCCAAGGAGGTCCATGTCTCCTTTGTATTCTCCTGATTTTCTTTCTTTACTTTCCACCAGTGTCCAAGATCCTTGTTCCAACTATCTTGAGGCTCAAAGGACTGGGTGCAAAAGCAGTCAGCACTGCATCTGCCTCGAGTTCCCTTCCCAGCCCTATTCCTAGGGGAAGGAGGATGAGAACCATTCCCTAGGATCCAGCCTTCTCTAATGAGAGGGGTTTGCTCCAGGCTGGGATTGCTCAGCCAAAGCAGCACATAACTAGGACTGAAACAAGAATCAGTTTGATTCTTGCAAGAATCTCATGACAATCAAGAATCGCAAGTGAGATCGCAAGAAGATCTCGCAAACAGAGTGAGAATCTCATGAGATTCTAGCTTAAAAAGAAAAAACAACAACGGTGCATGTGCAAAGTGGCCACTGGGCCATTCTGCACATGCACACCTTTTCCAAAATGGTGGTGACACTGGCAGTACCATTTTGAAAAAAGGGTCATGCATGTGCAGAATTGCCTGGAGACCATTTTGCACATGCATAGTTGTTTTTCCCCCTGACGTGGATTTGGTGTCTGCAGAAAAGAAGAGAGAAGGGAGAGGAGATAGAAGAGAAGAGAGAAAGACAGACAGGCAGATGTGGGACATGAGACCTGGCACGGAATGCGGCTCACACACATTGCTTCAGGAAGAAAATCAAGAAAAATATCTCTACCTAGAAATGGTCAAGAACCGGGGCTTTTCTCGATTCTTGCGTCTCATTGAAATTAAGCCAAGAAGCTTGATTCTCGATGAGAAATGAGAAAAAAAATGAGATCAAATTTCAGCCCTCTGTGTCTGTGCTCCCCTCTCTCAGCCAGCTGCCTGCTGAGAGGGGCATGCTAGCTTCAGCTTTATGGTGCTGGTAGACCTGGGGTTGTGGGGAACCCTAACAAATGGGATCTGGCCCCAGTTTGGGCTGTGTTAATCCACACTGCATGCTCTACATTCCTAGGAATAACATGGCGTGGGCTGTCTCTGAGTGGCCCCAGGGTAAACATCGAGTGGCCAATGTTGAGACAGACAGGTGAATCCGGGGTTACTGGGAGCCAATGTGGGGCACGGTCTCATTTGTTATCACCCTCCTTTGTCTCAGCTCAAGCCAGTTCACCATTGGTGTCTTCAATATTATTTTCTGAACAATATTAATGCTTATTTATTTATTTATTTATTTATTTATTTATTTAAAAAATGTACTGCCCCACCCCTCCTGCCACAGGCAGCTCGGGGTGGCTTAGAATCAGGGCCCCGATTCTTCCGCGGAATTTTTTTTTAAATTCTGCGGGAGTCAGGGGCCAATTCTGCGCCTCGGCGCGATTTACCATGCGGGGGGGGGGGCTTGGTTTGCCTCCCTCCCCCCACACTGGTAAAACCTCAGGGCCTCCCCTCCCCAGCTGCCGGGGCTTGCCCTCCCCAGCTGCTGGGGCGTGCTTGACTCCCAACCCCCCCAAAAAAAAACCAAAAGGAATTCTCTTACCAGGGACGGCAGCAGCAGCTGCTCCGTCCAGCGCGCTCTTTTCCTGCTCGTACTTCCTGGCCCCTCCCGACAGGGCCTCTTAGGGCGATGCAGCCGGATGACGTCATCTGGCTGCGTCGCCCTGAGAGGCCCCGTCGGGAGGGGCCAGGAAGTACGAGCCAGGAACTACGAGCGCGCTGGACGGAGCAGCTGCTGCTGCCGTCCCTGGTAAGCAAATTAATTATCTAAAGGTGGTGCCTCCCCCCCTGGCAACTGGGGAGGCTGGTGAGGGGAAGCCCCGAGGGTTTTTTCATTCCCCTCCCCTCATGGAATCTCCTGCCCCGCGTCCCTGCAGCGCAGGCTGGAAATTCTGCACTGGGGTAAGCGGGGCAGGAGATTCCGCGGGGGGAGGGGAATTCCGCGGGAAATCTGCAAATTGCAGACCCGCGTTTCCCTCGGGGCCCTGCTTAGAATTATAACAAGTTAAAAACAACAGTACAGTTAAAAACAACTCATAATAAGGAGGATTAAAATATCCCTCTTCCTCACCCTAACCCACTCCTCCACCCATTTACCCATCTCCCCCACCAAATGTCTGGTGGAACAGCCAGGTCTTACAGCTTCTTCAAAAGGAGGGGAGTTCTGGGGCAATCGGGTCTCCACCGAAAGAGTTCCACAGCCGTGGTGTGGCCACTGAGAATGCCCTCCCCATTGTGGCCCCCTGGAAGACTCGGGGGATCTCAAGAAGGGCACCCACAGATGACAGTAGAAGCTGATCCAGAATCTGGGTGGGGTGAGGTGAGGTGATCCCGCAGACAGATAGGGCCTAGGTCATTTAGGGCTTTATAGGCAAGCACCGACACCTTGAATTGGGCCCAGAAAATTACAGGCAGCTGGTGCGGAGAACGAAGAACCAGCATAATATGACCCTGATGGCCTAATCCCACCAGGAGATGGGACGCCGCATTCTGCACCAGCTGCAGTTTCCGAGCCTTCACCATGGGTAGCCCGACGTAGAGCACGTTACAATAGTCCAATCTAAAGGTGATGAAAGTATGGATTACAATGGACAGGTCAAAGTCTGAAACATACAGTCAAAGCCATCTCACCAGATGTAATTGGCAAAAAGCACTCCTTGCCACAGGCTCCACCTAAACATACAGGAGGAGTTGCGAATCAAGGAGCTCCCCCAGACTACCTGGGAGACTAGTGGAGGACAAATCCCATCAATAATAGGAGCAGTCATCTCCATCGTCTTACCCACCAGCATCACCTCCATCTTGTCAGGATTCAGCCTCAGTCGATTAGCCCTCATCCAGTCCCCCACAGCTGTCAAACACCGAGTAAGCACCAAGACTGCTGGGCCTGGGCCTGATGAAAAAGAGAGGTAAAGCTGGGTGTCATCAGCATACTGAGCACAAGCATACTGATGACACTGCATGTCAAACCCCCTGACCACCTCGCCGAGCAGCTGCATATACACGTTGAACAGGAGAGGGGACAAGACAGAACCCTGTGGGACTCCACATGAGAGGTCTCGGTATGATGAAAAATAATGCCTAAACACCACTTGCTGAGTTCTTCTGGCCAGGAAAGAGCCAAAACATTCAAGAACCATCCTGCCCACCCCTGCATGGTCCTGCAGGCGCGTCACCAACATCTCATGGTCAACTGTATCAAATGCTGCCGACAGATCTAATAAAACCAATGGGGTCAAATGACCCTGGTCCAATTCCTGGTGTAAGTCGTCAACCAATGCCACAAGTGCAGTCTCAGTGCTTTAGACTGGGGGCAGTCGACCCTTCTAGTCTTGTTAGATCTGTCAGCTGCTTTCAATACCGTTGACCATGAGCTGTTGGTGACTCGGCTGTGGGATCGTGCTGGGGTGGGTGTGACCATTCTTAAATGGTTCTGCTCATTCCTGGCTGATAGGATTCTATTCTGTCCCCCCTCCTGTTCAACGTGTATATGCAGACTTTGGGTGAGGTCGTGAGAGGGTTTGGCGTGTGTTGACATCAATATGCCGATGACACTCAGCTCTACCTCTTGATTTCAGCAGACTCAGGCCCCGCAACCTCATTGCTTACACCATGTCTGACAGCTGTGGGGGCCTGGATGAGGGCAAGCTGCCTGAAGTTGAATCCCGACAAGATGGAGGTGATGCTGGTGGGGAGGGCTGAGGGAGTGGAGGCCCACATTGTTGATGTGGTGCACCCTGTCCTGGTTCCTCAAGTTCATAGTGTGGTGGTGCTCCTTGATTCGCAGTGCTGCCTGGATGTCCAAGTGGCAGCTGTGGTGAGGAGTGCATTTGCCAAATTACATCTGGTGCGACGGTTACGTCCACATGTCTTAGACTGCGACCTTGCCACCATCATCCATGCCTTCGTCACCTCGAGGCTTGATTACTGTAATGCACTCTATGTGGAGCTACCCAAGGTGACAGTCCGGAGGCTGCAACTGGTGCAGAATGCGGCAGCCCGTTTCCTGATGGGAACAGGCCACCGAAAGCACATAACACCGGTGCTCCATTCTCTTCACTGGTTTCCGGTTGCCTACCGGACCCGATTCAAGGTGTTGGTGTTGACCTTTAAAGCCCTACTCGGCCTGGGTCCCACCTACCTGCAGGACTGCCTCACTCCCTGGGTTCTGGAACAGCCATTGCAGTTGGCCAGGGGTGCCCTTTTTGAGGTCCCCCACATTGGGCGGTGGGCCACGTTGGAGAGGGCATTCTCAGTTGTCCACCTCAGTTGTGGAACTCCCTCCTGGCAGAGGTTTGGTGGGCCAGAGCCTTCCCTCCTTCAGACATCAGTGTAAGACTTGGCTGTTCCACCAGACGTTTGGTGAGAGAGACGGGTAGAGGGAGGGATGGGGCAGGGTGGGGGGGGGAATGGATGGGTTTATTGTTTTAAGTTGTATGTATTTTGTTTAATGCTTTTATATTGTTCACCACCCTGAGCTGCCTTTGGCAGGAGGGGGTGGGATAACAAATCTTTTATAATAATTCATAATAATTCATAATAATTCATAATAACCCGGACAAAATCCCAACTGAGAGGGATCAAGAAAACTGATACGATCCAGATGCTCCTGTAGCTGTCAAACCACTACCTGTTCAGTAACCTTCCCTAAAAAGGGAAGGTTAGAGACAGGTCAATAGCTGGAAAGGGAGTCAACACTGAGTGATGGTTTCTTGAGCAGAGGGTGCACCACTGCCTCCTTAAGACAGCCTGGCACTCTGCCCTCCCGAAGGGAGGCACTGACCACTCTGGTCAGCAACGGCTCCAATATCTCCTGGTAGGCCTTAACCAGTCAGGATGGACATGGATCTAATTCACAAGAAGTGGCCCTGACTGCTCCCAGAACATCCACCTCATGTGTGGGTGTCACAGGCTGAAATTGATCCCACAAACTCAGGCAAGGAAGAGCTTCCAAAACCTCTGGTTCCCCTAATGTAAATAAATGCGCATTGAAATCACAGTAATATGAGCAATTTTATCCACAAAATAATCCACAAGCATGTCACAGCAAGCAGAAGATGATTCCACTCTGAGGTGAAGGGAGGCTGGACTGTCTAGTCCCCGCACCACCCGGAAAAGCTCCGCTGGATGGGATTTCGCGGATGCTGTGAGGGTAGCAAAAAACTCCTTTTTTGCTGCCTGTATAGCCATGGCATAGGCTCGTAAACTGGCTCTATGATGCAATCTTTCGGCTTCAGCACACAAACGATGCCATCATCGCTCCAACCACCGCCCTTCTTGCTTCAGCAACCGCAGATCCTCAGAAAACCAAGGAGGCCTGCAGTGCTGTCACCTGGGAAGCGGACGTCTAGGAACCATCCGATCAATGGCCCCCGTCAACAGAGTGTTCCATAATGTGACGAGGTCATCAATGAGACGGTTGTCAAGGTCAGAGGGTATGTCACCCAGAGCATTCTGGAACCACTCCAGTTCCATCAATCTCCAGGGGAAAACCAGGGGTTCTGCACCCTTTTGGGGGCAGACATGTCCAAGGAGAGAGGCCTGCAGGAGGTAATGATCCATCTATGAGAAGGGCACAGCTGATATCTCCCCCATTAATGGAGACCCCGCCTCAAGGCCAGTGCAAAACATGAGGTCTAAGGTATGTCCCCCTTGATGTGTCAGGCCAATGACCATCTGGGACAGACCCATAGTTCCCATAGTGGCCATGAACTCATGCTCCACTCCTTGAAGATTGGCATCAGTGTGAATATTGAAATCCTCCGAAAACACCATGACTGCCTAAAAATCATGGCTACACACCCCCCCCCTATCCCTCCGACCATGCCTGATACTGCACAGTATACTTGGCCAGAACAAGGGCAGCCAAAATAGGCCCCAACTCAGTGTCCAGCCAGGTTTCCGTGATACATATGAGTTTGGCTGCATGGTCCAGGATCAATTCCTAGACAGTTGTTACCTTATTGACCATCAACCTCACATTCAACAACATCAGAGCAAGGTCAGGGGCCCTCTGATCATGAACCATCTGCCCATCTGCTTGGGGGTAGTGAGTGGAACAGGTAACAAGCACCTGTCCCATCTTGCTGATCTAACATCCCCCCAATAGGGCCCATATCTTCCCCATCCCATCACAACCCCAATGGCTGTGTCCCTCCTCCAAGCCGGTCCCAGCCCTGGCTTCCGTCTGGCTTCCCTGCCTTGGGAGGAGGTCCCAACCCCCAACCCACTACAGCTTCCAATCCCTCCTTCCCTAACCCAATCCCTCTCCAATTATCAGTGAGTCAATGGTGATGAGCCATAAGATGAAAATAAAGGTAGATTTCCTACAGAAGGGCATCCCAAACTAGGGTTTTGGACCTCAAATGGAGTCACCACATTGCTATATGGAGCCCCAGATGAGTTTGGATCTGTATAATTAGATATGCAACTTTTCAAAGACTGGAGTTGGGAGGATTTCTTTTGTGTCTCAGTGGGGTCACGGACTGAAAAAATGTGGGATCTGTTCTACAGAGCAAACACCAATCAGATCATGGTGAAAAGTTTCCATGAGAAGAGACTCTCAGTTCTCCTCTATTCTCTTTTACAAATGTGACTAGTGCTGAAGAGAATATTCAAGTTGGGAGTTCAGATCCATCAAATTAATCAATAAACATTTCAAAGAAATACAGAGCCTATTTTATTTTTGAGTTTCTTATTAGACAAATTACCAAAGTCAAGAAGTCATGAAAATACAAATTAATGAAGACACAAAGAAACAAAAACAGCTGAACGCATGAAGTACCAAAGACATTAAATAACAAAGTGCTGAAACTCACAAAGTGACAAATTGCAATTTAGCACTGAATCTGAACTTAGGTATTTGTTAGGGTTGAGGCGAGGTCTCCTCTAAAGCAACTATCTCATCAAAATTCTGGTGCTTGATTTGTCCTGGGACAAATCGAGCACTGAGATTTCTTCTCTGAGTTCTCAGCAAGAAAAAAAAAGTTTTGCTGTGCATACGCAAAATGGCTCCCTTAACCAAAATGGAGGTGATAGCATTGTCACCATTTTACTTAGGGGCAGAGGCCAATTTGTGCATGCACATAATGGCCTGGTGTCCAGACACACACACACACACACACACACACACACACACACTTTTACTTGTTAATAAAGAGTGTGGCCATTTAAACCAATACTTGTGCCCTTGACTCCTTCTGGGATGTGACAACAATATGACAAATTACCTGCAAAGAAAGAAAGGGGTGATGTAGGGGGAGTCTACAGAGAATATAGAAAGTGAACAGATTTACCATTCTTAAAGTAAACATAAGCTTCTGCTTGTAACAGATGCATCTGTATTAATGCCTGTGGGTTTTTATATAAGATTGACAATTGGAACATACAAATTTGTAATCAATGCATGATTCTGTGGAGTTCAAACTCTCTGTGTCACAGGACTCTCAGACTCCCCTGCAGGAGAGCACAGCTTTTTCACTAGGGTTGCTAGGAGACATTGACAACCCTGAATACCTAGGCAGGCTAGAATAGAAAAGGGAGTCCAACTGGGGTTGTAAGAATCAACAGCCTAACTGTTTTAAGACAGCTGGACTGGAATTCCCTTTTAAGAGGAAAGAACACGAACAGGACTGATGTTCTCAACAGAGAGGTGGTTTCCCTGCTTTTCTAAACAAAGAACTCATAAGGTTATAATAACTTGCTTGACCCTGAGGAAGGGGGCAAATCCATCACCAACAAACTCTCAGGGTGTTTTTAAATAAGGCTTGGTGGGGAGTGGTCCATGGCCGTGATTGGCACTGCCATGGAGCACCCACTTCTGTTCCAGAACAGATGGCTGTCTGAGATTATCCAGGTCATGGACTGACTTGTCAAGATCAGGACACACAATCTGCAGCAGGATCAGGTCCAGGCAGAGTCAGGTCAGAGGCATGGTCAGTTTCAGGTAAAGTCAGAGTAGAAACAGAAGCAGGGACAGGCTGAGGTTCAGGAAGAGGATGAGGAATGGAATAGGAAGGCATATGCTCAGGTACAGACTCAGACATGGGAAGAAGTGTTATTCTGCCCAGCTTTCAGTTCCTGCTGGGCAGATCTATACATCAAGAGGCAGCCAATCAGCAGGGTGGGGGTGGGGGAGTGGCATGTGAGTGCATTTTTACACGGACACTTATCCCAGGATTAGATCATTAGTCCCGGGATGACTTGTCCATCTAAACGCAGCATTCAGTGATTATAATCCTGGGATCACTGAAAAAACCCGGGATTAGAAACCCTCTTTTTCTAGCGTTTGTAATATCCAGTTGTTAACTAATCCCAGGATTAGATCCATCTAAATGACTATCCCAGGATAGTCAAATATCCCAGGACTAGTATCACAGAATGTTATGGCAAGAGTTGACATCCTCTTTATACACTTCTGCCTCTATGGTATCTAGCAGCACACGACTGTGGGGAGATCGTAATACCTCTGTCATCCTTCAACAATGCATTGCGGAGTGCCAAGTTTAAATACCCACAGAACAAAGGGATGAGTTTCCATTTTCTTCAACTCAGAAATCAGAAAAATGAAGAAAATCAGATTTTCTTCAATTCCAGAAATCAGTGTGCTGAGCATGGACAAAAAGCACCATGGGATTGATATTCATTCCAGATACTCTCGAACCAGGATAAGAGCAATGTGCTGTTCAAATGAACTATCCCGGTATGGATTCATCCTGGGATAGAAATGGCCTTGTGAAACACATACCACTTGTAATCCCTGGAAAACAATTCCGGGATATTTTTCTCCTAATTCTGGGATGAAGTGTCCATATAAAAATGCCCTGAGCAACAGAGGGTCCTCCTATAAGAGCTCAAGTGAGGATCAACACACAGCAGTGGTGCTTTAGATCTGGCTGCTGCTTAGAAATGCCAGGGACATTAGTCCAAGGACCATGTTCCTCACATCAAGCCCCTCCCAGGGCAACCTCCAAGCAGCATTAGAATTCTTATATTTTGTCCTATCGTGCAATGGGAAGCAGAATGTGGGCAGGAACACAGGCTGGAGAGAAGATACAGGCTGAGCCAGTGGGTGCACAAGGCTGGGCTGAACTGTGTACTGTCCAGTGGGTGTATTGCCCTCAAAGGGCACAGCTGCTCCTGCAGCTTGAATAAGGTGACTACCACCTTCAAGAAGGCAGGTGCCATCCTGATGGGAAGAACCAGGGGAAAAGGTCAACACTGAGGAATCATCAGTGCCATTTTCCAGGCTTGAATATATTTAGATTGTTAGCTCCCAGGCTGTGGAGTTTAAGAAGTTTAGATATTTTATTTCCAGAATGTAATGAAGGATCATTTGCAAATGAGTCACATCACTGAAAAATGCAGTAGCAGTATTTGAAGCCAGATGGGAACTTTCCAGTAGAAAACGTATCAACTTTAGATAATCTAAATGGGCAAAATTTCCCACCATCTGGATAAAATCCAAAACTTTCTCTGCAGGAGTAACCACAAAAAGAATTGCAAGTTAGAATGAATGACCACAATGAAGCTTAATTTGAAAGAATATAATAACAAGCTAAGCTATCTGAGAAAACAAGAACATGGGATCTTTGTGCAACCTGGAAACAGAGGTTCTAATTATTGGGGATGTTGTAAAAACATTGTTCATGTCATGTCACATCATTACTTTCTGAGGGCTCAGAACCTTGCCCTCCTTTCTCCGTTGGGGTGTTGGGCCAGTTAGGTTGGCCTGCCCCCCAGAGACTAAATGGATTTTAGAGTTCTTTAGGGGATATGACCACTGACTTTGACAGCTACTCTGTCAATAGCCCGGTTGAATTGTCGAACAGCATTTTTACCTTGGCCATCGACACAGGGTGATTTCAGACGTGACGGTCGGCCGCTTTCACCACGGGCCATGGGGTGGTTTGGACCACTGCCGGGGGTGAAGGGGCGTGCCAACAGATGTGCACCCCATTGCCCCTGGCTCTGGTCTGAATCACCCCACGGCCCATGGTGAAAGCAGCTGGCCATCACGTCTAAAGTGGCCCCCCCGGAGGGGGCGGAGCCGCGTGACACAGCATGCTGCCGCATGGCCCCGCCCCCTGCATTCCCCAGCGGCCCTCCCCCCTCCTGACGGGCAGTGGCAGTGGCCAATCCAGGTGCTGCCGCAACCACGGGCGGGAGTAAATGCCATTGACCGCGAAGTAACCAGACGTTACTTTCCGTTCACCACGGCCACCACGGCCTTTCACCACACTTCTCGATCTCCTTGCGTCCGGAGGTCCAGAAGTGTGGTGAATGCAAACACGGGCCGCGTTTGACTGTGGTGCACATCTGGTGACAAGCCAACAGACATTCACCACAGTCAAACATGGCCCGTGTTTGACTATGGTTCAGCCGGGGTGAATGTCAGACGCGTATCGTCTGAAATCACCCACAGTTGCATCCAGGCTTCCACATTTACCACTGTGACAGCACATGTCCCGTTGGTATATCTACTTATTTGTTTTTTTATTTAAGTTAGATTTTTATCCCACCTTTTCGTGAAGGGTCAGTGCAGCTACCATCATCATAAAAAGATACATATAAAATACAGAAAATAAAACCCATAAAACCACGTAAAATAACCATAAAAATGCCCAAATCCTAACCCTGCCTGTTAAATGTCTGATCAAATGGTCTTACATTGCCTCAGAAAATTGCTCAGTTTAGGTTTTTGGTGAATCTGTAAGGAAAGGGAGTTCCAGAGCTGTGGAGCAGTCACCGTATGCCTCTCTGCAGGCTTGGGTCATATAAACTTGGAGAAATGATGGAACTTGCAAGAGAGCATTCTCAGCTGACCTTTTTAGAGGCCTTAGGCTGTTGAAGTGTGAGGGTAGGCAGTTAGAGTGCAAATGGCACTCATCTCATGCTGAACCCAAATATTTGGAAACTGAATTGCTTTGGAAGGACTGTGGACTTGCATGGCGATGGGAAAAACTTTCTTTGCTGCTTCCATTGTGTTTATAAAGTCCTGTCCAGTGAAACTGTTCAGGGTGATGGACAGCCTGGCAAATCTGAATTATTTCTTGCTCACTGTGACAAATTTGCCACCTATTTTGCAGACAGAATATTATTTATAAGATGGTAATGCCAATTTATTTATTTATTTATTTATTTATTTATTGTTTCGTTACACTTCTATCCTGCTCCTCTCACCTCTGGCGACCCGGAGCGGCGTACATCACTAAAATAACACAATAAAATAAAACACAGATATATAAAGTATAAAAATACAAAAATAGAATAAGATATAATAAATAATCACTACCAGGACATCACCCCACTACCCTATCCCCTCCATCCCCCTTCTCTCTTCTCTGCCAAAAGCCTGATGGAATAGCCAGGTCTTACAATTACGGCAGAAGGCCAGAAGATCCAGGCTGAGACGGACCTTCACCAGGAGGGCATTTCACAGCAACGGTGCGGCCGCCAAGAACGCCCTCCTGTCTGCCCGGACCTGTCGATAATACAGGATCTCCAGGAGGGCATCTCCAGATGACCGCAAAGACCGCCCCATGATCTGGGGGTGGGGTGGGGCAAGGCGTGCTTTCAGAAAAGCAGGGCCTAGACCGTGTAGGGCTTTAAAACCAGAACTTTGAATCAGGCCCAGAAGACAATGATTTCCACTTAGTGAGTGGAAAGTGAAAACCTATTGTTATGCGTACTGTAGGGAAGCAGGTTGCTTCTTACAGAGCTCACAGTTTATGTATGTCATGCTCCTATTATTGAGTTTTCTGGACACAGAAAAATCAGAATAACTCAAACTTTAAGAATCCAACCTCAAGTATCCAGTTTCAGATGTGTGCACATCCATTCCAAATTTCTACCTAGCCATTTATGTTGACACTACATGTGTACATTAAAGTGCTTTGTTCCCTGCTCCTAGGAATAAGATACAACAGGAGTTATAGTCCCCAGCATCCTCTCATTCCCTTTAACCACTCTCAGCATGCCAAGCTGCGCCTACTTGGCTAGCGGCTACGCCACTGCCACCTGGAAGAATTCTTTTCTGTATTTCTATGTTCCTTCTTGGTAAAAGATAAAAGGTTTCTTTATTTTGTTTTCACCAAAATTTAGTGGGGTTAAAAAAAAATCAGTCTTGAGTTTTAAGGTATTTCATTCTCAGAGACAAACCTGTCCACAGTGGCTTCTGAGACAGTGTTCAGTATTACCCTTTTGTCTTTCAAAACATGGTACCAAGTGACTATATACTGCTGTCAGTATTGAGAAACTCTGTACTTGCAATAGAGATTGCTGTACTGGCAAGGACAGAATATCACCATCAACTTCAGAGCAATGGTTTTGTACCATCACTTTCATTCTACACAGTGGAAGGAAGGTGCACTTTTCCAAGCTGAATCAAGATCTTATCAAGCCAGTGTCCAAGCTGCTGCTGTACCAGGCTAAACATCAAGGGAACATTTGTACAGCCATCAGATCAGTCTTGTAGCTCCTGGTGACACTGAGGGGCTTCTATATAATTCCCATTCTAAGAGAACCACTGTGGCTATCACTGCCAAGGGCCTTTTTCACACAGGCATTCTAACACCGATAAAATGGGTGTTACATTTTATTATACATGGTACAGGGCAACACTGCAGCCCAGCAACATGGGCCCTTTTCACATGAGATGCCTCCACCCAGTTTCGCTGAGTGGAGATGGGTGGAGGTGTCTGTGTGAACACTGCAGGCGGTGGGTGTAGGTGTGTGCGTGCTCCTGTGCAACACCCATCTCCACCCACCACTCACCCAGGGAGCAACTGGTATTGGAGGCTGTTGTTCCATGGGTGGGTGGTGGGTGGAGATGGGTGTTGCACGGGAGCACGCACACACCTACACCCACCGTGTTCACACAGACACCTCCACCCAGCAAAATGTACCCCACCCACCACCCACGGTGTTCACACAGAAGCCTCCACCCAGCGAAACTGGGTGGAGGCATCTTGTGTGAAAAGGGCCCATGTTGCAGGGCTGCAGTGTTGCCCTGTGGGTGCCCTGTAACATGTATAATAAAATTTAACACCCATTTTAT